>JAJEJO010000520.1:607782-720308 GCA_020662805.1 Glaucomys volans | reverse complement strand
CACATTCTGCTCCCAAGTGCTGGGAGTAGCAATCGGTGACAGCCTATGACATGAACCCCTCCTCATGCTTGATTTCAGGGTGGTTTACCTGTGTTTTCTGCAGCCTGAGGGGCATGTTCTCTTCTATAGGTGAAGAGCCTGAGGCTTGGAACAGTGACTTGCCTTGAGCCACACAGCCTGGTCCTTCCTGTGGCTTGCCTGGGAGGTTGGTGGCAGGCATTGTGTGGCCACTCAGTTCTGGGCACATTATGCCAGTTGTCTCATGGACTCCTCCAGCGCTCCAGGAGGTGGGCCTTCCAGACAGGGACTTCGAGGGCTTCCGTAAATTGTCCATGGTCATGCAGAACCTTGCAGGTGGCCTGAATCCTCACAGTTGTTGCTCTCCAACAACTGGGAATTCAGTGGGGTGAGGCCCGGGACCACCTGTGTGCTCTAAGGGTGGACGGGCAGGAGCAGGCCTTGGAAGTCTCCCTAGTGCTTAGCCACATGAGTGCATCTTACCCCTTCATTGGTGACTATCAGTCCCTGATTGCTTCCTTTCACCCCATTCGTGCATTCACTGAGTTTTTATGAAGCCCCTCCTGCTTTCCAGGGAGTACCTGGGCCACCCTCAGGGGAGCTCACTTACTGCAGACTTCTCAGGACATGGCAAGATGCAGATGTGTTCAGGACACTGCATCATCCTAATCGCTGGCTGTTAAGTGGCTCAGTGCCTGGGGCTCAAGGAGGCCAAGAACAAGCAGGAATGGAGAGGGTGAGGACCTAGATCAGCAGCCCCTCAGGGGTTTCATGCCAGGCCCTTGGCAACCCCCAGCCCAGCACACAGAGGCCCCTGCAGAATCCTCCTGGGGCTGACCTCATCCCTGGGAGCAGGGACTTGCATTCACTAACCATCCCCCTTCTTACGTGTGTCAGCACTGGCTCCTGTCCTTCCCCAGATGCACTGAGTGATTCTCGAAGGTTTATCATCTGCAGAGCAAACCAGGATAAGGCAATTCCTGGAAACATCCCCGATTTCTTTGTGATTCTCACCCTCTTGCTAGAAGGGATCAACCCAGCAGATGTGCTGGTGGCCATTTGGTATGTCTAGCCCTCCCTTATTACTGTCCCTTCCAAGTTGGAGGGGCCTTGAGCCCCAGAAGGTAGGACGGAGCCAGTTCTTAGGCCTTGGAGGCCCAGAACTCTCTCCATTGGCCTCCCTAGTGTCTTGCCTCCTGGAGGGCTGGAGATAGGAGACACCCTTCCTGGAAAGACAGCAGCTTGGGGACATTGCCGATAAGGCTGTGTGGGCGTGCCTGCCGGCCCAGAATCAAAAGGGCTTGCCAAAGAAGTTATTCAGGAATCTAGGAATCCACCTTCCTTGAGGTGGGTGCTGTAGATAACAATGCTTTTGAAGTTCCGTTGTGGGAGATAGGATCTTTGTGGCAGAGTCTGTCATCAAGGAACCTTCTGGATGGATGCCCCCTGATAGGGAGATCAACAGGCTGAAGATAGGGAGAGCACTTATCATTCAATGCCTCTGCAGGGCTGGCTTTGCCATACTTCCTTCCTGTCATCCCTTTTCTGGAGTCTGTCTCCACTTTGCGGATGCAAAAACTGAGGCCTAGATCACTATTTTTTAAGTTTTTTTTTTCTTTTTTTAAATAATCCCAACAAACTTACATGCACACTTCATGAAGTAGGGAGCTGCTCCTCACGCAGGAGTTCAGCTGAGCACATACTATAGGCTGGCTCAGGGTTGCATCCTGGGAGGACAAAAATGAGCAGGATGCTCTTTTTTTCCCCTTAGGACATTTTTGGTCTCCTGCTTGGGGGAGGGGATTTAGAAGAATCAGGTAATGGATTGGAGCCGTGGGTCTGAATGCACGCAGTGGGCCCACAGTACGGACCTGGGGTGCTCAGGGGAGGAAGGAGTTAGGTCAGACAAGAGGCAGGGGGAGGCAGGAGAGGTGAGCAGAGACCAGGTGCTGCGTGACCCACTTAGGTAGGTGCTCAGGGCTCTGCTTCGCAGACAGCTGCCCTGGACGCCAGGCTTCTGTTCCATCCTATGCCAGGACCTGGGGGTGGGGGCAGCGAGTTTGCTGCCTTTCCAGCTTCAGCAGCGACACAAAAGCCTGAGTAACTGAGTAGGTTGCATTTGTTTCTGTTGGCACTGGTGATTGGACCCAAGAGGTGCTTTACACCCTCAGTCCTTTTTATGTTTTATTTTGAGACAGAGTCTCACTAAGTTGTCCAGGTTGGCCTCAAACTTGTGATCCTCCTGTCTCAACCTCCTGAGTTGCTGGGATTACAGGTGTGCACCACCATGCCCAGCCTGTGGTTACGTTTTAGGGAGCAGGGCTGAGGAGTCCAGCCTTCTAAGGGTTGGGCCTGGCTCCTCTCACTCCCAGGCTGAACTTGTTTTTCTAATGGGAACTCCTCTCCATTTTAGCATCCCAGTATTTTGGAGGAGTGATTGGAGACTTCCAGATGGGTAGTTAGTGCCTCGCCCCCGTGAGGTGCTCGAGAAGGGCAGGGGAGGTGTTTGGGATAGGGCCCTGAGGGGCTTCTGGCCTGCGGGATGGAGGTCAGTCTGAGTTCACCCTGCCCAGCAGCTCTGCTTTCTCCTGCCTGTCAAGCCCCCAGGATGGTCCGTCAGGGCCAGTGCTCTCCTGGCGTCCCCATCCCAGGCTGCCCTCCAGCATGTGCCCCTTGTGCCTTGGAGGCTGCCTGCCTCCCTGGTGGACTGTGCACTTCATGTGTGCCCTGGGTCCCCAGTGCCTTTCTTGGCACCCAGCACCTGGTGACACTTGGCAAAAGCTGGTTGCATGAGTGAGTGCTGTACTGGACAGCATTCCAGATTCAATTCCTGTTCCCTCTCCCCTTCCTGTCCTTTCTGTGGAAAACCAGGGCAAAGAAGTTTCCAGAAGTATGAGCCCAAGGGGATTTAGCACCCTTAGATTATTTTATTTTCCCATACTGACCGTTGCCACCTGTTCAAATATTAAAACCAGCTTTGCACCCTTCTGCCCTGAGTTCTGGGCCCCCTTGGCAAAAGTTTTCTCAGCACATACCAAGCATCTGCTCTGTGCTGGGCACTATTTTGGGCACATGAGACAATAGGGAATGGTCTGTGGGATGGGGAGCTGGGTCAGGGAAGCAGGAGTCCTCCACCCTGCTGGGCCTCTGCTCTGGGCACCTCGGGATGCCGTCCTCATAGTTAACTGCTCTGCTCTTTACCCTCAGTTTGTTCATGTCGATTGATCAGTTGGATTAAAAATATCTTCAGAGTCTATTTCCATTTCTGGGTTATTTTTCACCTGGTGACTCTTGCTGAAGGCTGGGTGTCCTGTGGGGTTGGATGGGTCCCTCCTTCTGGGGACTCCCAGCAGAGCCTGAGAAGGTGCACTGATATGCAGGGAGCCCTGTGACAAGAATGAGCTCGGGAGACCTTGAGGACGAGCAGGTGGGACAAACAGGGCCTCTCAGCTGGTCCCAAGGCAGCAGCCCCTGCCAGCAGCCCATTCCTCCAGACTTGGGGAGGTCCGTCCCCACAATGGAAGGCCAGTGGTTCCTTCCTTCAGAAACTTCTCAGAGGCTGTGTCTGTGGTGTGGAAGCCCTCCTCCTGGCTACGGATGGGACCAGAGCTGGTAACCTCTGCCCCAGAAGAGCACTGGCCCACTGAGCTGTGCCACCTGTGTCAGTACCAAGCTTCCTTCAGAGGCTGGAGGCAAAGGCTCCATGTCAGTTTCCTGGAGCTGCCGTAATAGACAACCACCCACGGCGTGGCTTGAAACAGCAGAAGTGTGTTCTCTCACTGCCTGGAGGCCAGAAGTCTGGACCTGAGGTGTGGGTGAGGCCTGCGTCCTCTGAGGGCCACAGGGGAAGAGCCTTCCTCACCTTTTGCATTCCCTGGAGGCTCTGGGTGCTCACTGGCTTCTGGCTGCCCCCCTGAGGCTTCTGTCTCCTCTTCCTTTGGCTTCCTCTGGGCCTGTCCCTCCTCCTTCTCTGAGAAGGGCTCCTGTCATTGGATGTAGGGCCCCCTAATCCAGGGTTACCAATCTCGAGATCTTTAACTCAGTCACATCTGCAAAGACCCTTCTCTCAAAAAAGGCCACCTGCACAGGTTCCAAGGAGTGTCATTTTGGGTAGGACACCCTTCAACGGTAGCAGGCCCCAGCACTCCTGAGGAAAGTTAGACTCAGGCTCTTCTCTGGTTTTCCACTTTATTCTTGTCTGAGATGGATAGAGTGTTTTTTATTTTAAACCCAGACAATTAGAAATAATATTTTGAATACTATGTCACTTTCACATGAGCCTAAGTCTCCACATAGAGCACCAGGAGCACCCCCTTGCATTTTACCAGTTTCAACCTTTTGCCCCTAAGTGGGTGCAAGGTGCCCATGTCCTCAGACTGAGGGGTGGGCACACTGTGAAGTCCTCCCTGCCCCAGCCCAGCGGCCGACAGTTATTCCTGGGGCTGGACACTTGTGTTTCATCTCTTAAGGCAGCTGGTCTGCTTGGGTTCAGTGTTGGCATTGATGTTCCCCCAGTGGGTAGTAAGAAGAGCGCCTGTTCCTGAGAAGGTGACATTGACCTGGCAAAGTCATGACAAGGGTGAAGTCACGGTGTACTCACCCCACTCCGAGCCTGGGGCCCCCTGGGGTCCCTGTCCACTTCTGTCTGCCTTCTGATATACCAGCTGCAGGCTCCTCTCATGCAGTGAAGGTCACTTGGAGGAGGTGGCTCCCTGTCCACTGTACTTCGGTCCATTCCTGCCCCATCCCCAGGAACTGCCGAGAAGCCTTTGGCCACATCTGTTTCTGCTCCATTCATCTTACTGGGGAGTCCCCTGTGGTGGGCTTCCCAGCACCAGGCCCTCCATGTGGTGGAGGGCCTCATGCACTCATCTGGAACTTGCAAAGAGGGGTCACTGAGGCGGGGAATGATGAATGTGGGGTGCTTCCCAAAAGAAGTGGCAGCTGCTGTGGGTTTTGAAGGCCACATTGGAGGCATCCCTCAGGGGAAACAAGCAGGGAAGACGGGTGAGCCGCACCTGAGGGGGTGCAGAGCAGGGCCTGGCAGGTGAGCGAACTGCTCAGGCAACCCAGGATGGGGGTGCTTCCAACTCTGAAGAATTTCCATTGTATCCTCCTGAGATTGTGGATGGTCTCTGCTCATTATTCTTCCCGGGCTCTGGTTCCAATTACAGGTGGGTGTGAGTCAGGGTCAGGCTCTTGTGGAAAATACAAAGGACATTGGGGAGGTCCGTCCCCACAATGGAAGGCCAGTGGTTCCTTCCTTCAGAAACTTTGTCGATGCCCCTGGCATCGGTTGCCCTGCATCCTGCAGGTATACAGAGGGCGTACCTGCTGGCAGGACATCCTTGCCCTCTCATTCAGACTCCATCCCTCTATCACAGGGGAAGGAGCCATGGTCGGGGTGCTCACTGGTGGAGGTGGCCCCTGAGCCACAGGCCCCTTACTTTCATAAGGGAAGCCCCCCAGGAGATTCTTAGCTCTGGGAGATCTTGATTGGCAGGTGGCCTTTTGAGTAATGAATGTTTGGAGACTCCTAGGACGTATACCCGGGCTGATTGCAGGTTGGATGCTTTTTACAAGAATGAATGTCCACCCACAGATGACAAGTGGTCAGGTCAGAAGGGCAGGGCCTGTGCTTGAACTGAAAGCCAGACTGATAGCCTCCTGTTGAAGCTCAGGAACGAATTGGGGAGAAGGGGAGATTGGCTCCCAGAAGGCTTAGAAGCAGGTAGAGGGAGGGCATGACCTGGGATTGGGTCACTGAAGTCGGAGTGCTCATCTGCTGAGTGCCCCAGATCCACACCTCCCACAGCCCCAGTTCTGGCTAAAAGTAGGCTTGGAAAATGCGATTGGCTGAAGGGAGCAAAAATGGCAGAGGCCAGTGTAGGGCAGCCCTGAGGAGATGGGATGTGCTCCATGGGGTGCGTATTGTGGGTAGGACCTCAAGGTCTGTAAACACCCCTGCTGGGTAGTGGTCCAAGGCTTAGGCCAGCTGGGAGGCCACTTGAGGGCAGTTCACCCTGTGTCCCTAGCCTATTTTGAGGTAGCTCTTCAGCAGGGGACAGCTTAATGGGCAGTGCTTCTCCCTGCCATAAAAAGGGAAGGGAGAAGTATTTTAGGTATTTTAAGACTCCTTTTAATCTCAGCTTCATACGTGCAGATAAGGAGAGGTGCTGGTGGTGGTTCTAGAACTTGCCCAAGGCAGATTGGTTGAGTATTCCGGCATCCACAGGCCTCAGAGGTACCCTGGAAAGTCCCTCTGGTCACTTTGCCTCCTTTGACGTTTATTGAGTGCTTAGAGTATTATGGTGCTGCCTGGAGGGGACCCTTGGGATCTGAAAGTCCTGGAATCCCATGGCTTGGGTGCTGCTTTCTCCTCTGTCCTGTTCCTGATTCATGGCGGTGCCCAGCTGCTCGCCGCATGCAGGAGAGCAGAACTCAAGGACGGCTGTGGAAGGACTGCCGGCTCATCCCATAGACGCACTGTGCTGAGCTTTCCAGATGGCAGCCTGGGGAAGCTCTGGATCTGTCAGAGTGGAGCAGGAGATCTTGCAAACACCTGGGGTTGCACACGTGTCTTTTCTCAAGGACACTTGCCTGCCTGGCCTTTTAGGAACAGGGTGTGTACTCAATGGTCCCTGAATATGACTCACTGACAGTTGCATGGTTGGGGTCGCTATCATCAGGACGACACTGGGCTGGGGATGTAGCCTAGTGGCAGATCACTTCCCTAGCATGCGCAGGCCCCTTGTGTGCTCAGATCACCCTTTGAAAAGCCAGCCCAAGAGTCACTGCTTTTCCTTCACTAGAGCCAGGGAAGGCAGGGCACCTGGCCTCAACCTCCCCGGATGCCTGCTCCTGGGGCCCTGCTGCTCTGTGTCCTCATGGAGGCTTCAGCAGGACCCGGGACCTGTGCACTAAGCCAGGCTTCACCCAAGGGCCTCATGTTCACTTCTGGCCTGTGACTATCACTGCCGTGTTGGTCACTGCTTCCCTCTGGCCTCTGCAGCAGGTCTCTCCAGGTGGCCCACTTGATTGCTTTGCAGGAAGTTGCTGGACTGAGCAACAGGGCAGGAGTTGGGGAGCCACTCGCCACTGGCCAATCACTTAGAGTGCTGAATTATTCCCGGAGGAGCCATTGAACTGTGGCCTCAGTGTGTTAGGGAAGGCCCTGCTCATGCTCTCTTGGCTTGAACGTCTGAAGGAGAAATTACTGGAGATGTACCGCAGTCCAGCAGCTCAGTGGGATCAGCTTTAAGGAGCTATGCCAGGGCCCCAGAGAAGCAGTTGTGACTGTAGGAAGGATGGGGGCATCTGTGCCTCTGGAAGCTTCCAGATGACCCTTATGCCAGTCAGGGTTGAACTGCATTTGTCCATTTGATTGTGCACCCTCCCTGGCCACCTATCCACACGTGTTTCATGAAGACGTGGGAGACAGAGCACTCAGAACATCAGAATAATGGAGACAGGGAAAGAGGTGAGTGCTGCCAGTCCTGGCTTACTTCACACCTCTCTCGCCTGCTGCAGGGGGAAGGGTCTGAAATGGCCTCATTTGTTGAATGTGAGAACTCAAGTCTCAGGGTTTGCTCAGAGGCACAGGGCTGACAGTGTTGGCATTAAGATGAGCCTGAGGTCCCCTGAGGCCACAGAGCACTGGCCCTTACTCTGGCTGTCCCTGCTTGCACTGTTGGTATTAGGGTCCTGTCCACACTGGAATCCTACCAGGTTCCAAATGAAAGGAAAATAAAGTTCCTCATCAGTCAAGCAGCATGTGCAGAAGCTGGTTTGAGCTACCTCTTTGGAAAAGACTTACTTTAGGAAACCCAGATTTAAATCCTCTGTAGGCCTCTCCATAGGGCCTTGTGTATTAGGAGACGGACACTTCAGTGCACACAGATCTGGGATTCTCTCCTCCTGGGTCAACTCTGGGGCATCATGGGAAGGAAGAAAAGGACCGAATCTCTCAAAACTGAGACGAGTGGATGTTGCTGGGTCATGAGGGAGGCCCAGAGGTGGACAGTGCTAATCTGCGACACCCCCCACCCCATGCCTACCTTTTCCATTCTCTGCTTAGAGATCGTGTTTCTTTGATTTAATCCTCAAAAGCCTCCTGAGTTTGATCATTTCTCGTAGCCTGAGTTCCAGGGTTCTTCTGTCCCAGCTCTTTTTCACATATTATTGCAGTTTTACCAAGTAGAATGCCACCACCATCGTTGCTGTCACAGGCTGCACCAACAGCTCTGTCACTACAAAGGACGGACTTGAAGACAAAATCAGTAAGCATCCCCGAGACTGATCACAATGCTTCAGATATCCAATAGGCTCCATCCGTACACTGAACGTGATTTTATATAGGCGTAGGTGTAGGGAATAGTCTGTAGTCTGCTTTTTATCTGATGTTATATCATAAACATTTTTCTATTTTATTAAAACGCTTTGTAAATCATCATTTTTATAGCATGTGTAATGAATGGTTGTTTTGATAAATCATTGTTGTTGAAAGTTGACGTTTCTAATAATTTTCTGTTCTACGCAGGGTTACATAGTAACATTGCTGTTGGTATCAACATCTCTGTGTCAGTGACTTTCTTGGGAAGATCCTTCAGACAGATTCAGAGCAGAAGGATCATCGAATCAAAGGGTACAGTTTCATGATCCCGGATCCTCATGGCCAAATTACTTTGAAACAGGATTCCTCTCTTAGCGCGTGGACATGTCGGGTTTGCTACAGGGGTGTCGATGCTGGATGCTCTTAGCTCAGAGAACCCAGTGCATGCAAGGTGACCTTGTGGCTGGGTTTGCACCTTTTCTCCTTAGTGAGGCCACCTTCTTTTTTTTCCGTCTGCATGTTTACCATCTCTTGGGAGTGCTGACTTTGGCTGCTTCTTGGACCAGGTTTGTTACTTTCCGTGTGGACGCCTTCAAGTTGAGCCAGTTGCACTGCAGCCTGTACTTAAAATGAGTGGATTTCAAAATCGAGCCTTTGTGTGGAAGTCGATCAGCACATTGGCTCCTGTTGGAAGGCTGGGACTGAAGCAGGCGCCTCACCCCGAGGAGTTCCGGTCACTGCACTGACCCTGGGGCTCTGTGCCTTTTAAAGTTCACACGTGTCTCCTTAGGTTTTCATATGAGCAAGGTAAGGTTTTTCTTTAGAAAAACTTTGAGACACACCTCCTTCAATTATTTTTGGGCTTCCTAGCTCAACAGCAGCAGCGGCAACAACAACCACCAAAAAAAAAAGGAAGAAGAAGAAAAGTCCCCGCGTGTTCCTGCTAAGCGTCTTTATTTGTGGGTTGCTTGTGTTTCTAGATAGCTTTCTCTGATTTTCTCTTGCTGCCTCACCCACCACATCCTGTGTGGGGCTGAGGCTTCTCCAGCACCTCTGCTGACTATGTGGACTCCCTGGAGCTCTCTGGGGGCTTCCGACTGGAACCTTCCTCCCCAGGATGGCTGAGGCTACTTGGAAGAGGACAGGCTGGATTTTAAAGAGCCAGTGGCGTGTGCTTGGATTTGTAGAAATGCCCCGTGTTCAGCTGAGCAGGGACCATAGAATGGGAATTGGAGTTACAGAATCTTTAGGGCTTATTTATTTTTTATTTATTTGGGGTATAGGGGGTTGAACCTGGGGCCTTATGCATCCTAAGCAACTGTTCTACCCCTGGGCTACATGCCCAGGCCAGAATCTCAGCGTTGAAGAAGCTGCAAGGTCACCTCCAGCCTTCTCCAGAGCAGGACTCCCCTCTACCATTCTGGTACGATCGCTGTTACCTGCACTGCCCCCAGAGAAATTTATGTCTTTCTTGTTCAATAAAACCATGTTCCTACAGGCCGAAATCCCTTTACAACATGTTATATATATCTATATGGGCATATTTAAGTTAAAGGATTCCTAATCAAGAGGACGTAGGAACGACCTGCATGCACAGTCTTTATGGGACCGTGGCGCTCTCTGTAGTGTGCATTCAGGCCCAGCTGTCTCAAGTAAGCTCCCTGAGCCTCAATTTGCCCATCTGTCACTGGGGACAAAAGGGCTGCCTTTCAAAGTTGGCAATCTTGTGACACCGCCCCCGCTGCCCCAGGGCCCTGCACCGAGGAGGTGGAGATGTGTGGCCTCGATGAGTGATTCCCCTGCGTTGATCTTCTCTCCGATGCTCAGGCTTCCTTCCTTTGCCTGAGTTGATTCCTTGGGTGATAGTTGACCTGGGGTCACTCGAGAGCACTTACACTTGAGAGAAGCCATTTCTTTCTTCTTCTCCCCCTACCCTGGGAGAAGTCAGAAACTGCCCAGAGGGCCTACTTCAGGGCAGATGGAGACCCACAGGTGACTTGGAACAAGACAGGACAGCCCCCTGGGAGCTGTGATTTCTAGACAAGGACGGGGCTGTTCTGCTGGTTAGTTCCTTATCCTTCTCAGTTCTGGCATTTGTTAACCTGAGGTTCCCCTTCCTGCCCCTAGGGCCCCTGGAGCTGCGTCTTTGGGATGCCAAGTCCCCCTTCCCGGAGTGTGGGAGTCTGGTCCTCTTGCATGATGGGCCTCTGCCCATGTATACCTGCTGTAGTGTGAGGCTCAGGGCCTCCAGCTTCAGCCTCCCTTCCCTGCCTCTGACTTGCCATATGAGTTCAGAGGAAATTTTTTTTGCTTTTTTGAGACTTCAGCTTTTTCTTAAGAAAAGTGAAAAGATGAACATTTGGAGGTTTCGTGCTTTCTTAAAGCCCTCAACCTGCTTTGGCAACTGAAATCTCATGTGCAGGCCTTGTCCGGGTAACTCACTCATTACAGGAAAGTAGCTAAGCCAGGCACACCCTGGGTTCCCATCAGCTTGGGAGGTGGAGGCAGGAGGATGGCAAGTTTGAGGCCAGATGTAAGCAACTTAGTGAGACCCTGTATCAAAAAGTTAAGAGAACTGGGGCGGGAGCTCAGTGGTAAAGCACCCCTGGGTTAAATCCCCAATATCCAAAAAATAAAAAGAGGAGAGTGGCTTTGGTCAAGATGAGTTACTGCCCTTCTGCTGCCCCTACCTCATCTGCATCAAGTCCTCAGAAGTGACCTGCAGGAGAATTGCAAGAACCCCTGGGCATTTGTGCGCACAGTTGGGAAGCAGCACAAGGCCGTGAACCAGGGTTCTAACACCAGCATCTCCTCTGTGACCACTGACTGTGGCCATGCCTTCACTCAGGTTCTGTTCACTTCCTGCAGATGCTCCAGGAGCTCCGTATCCTTCACCTTGTAGCTCAGAAAAGGCCCAGGGAGGCGCTGTGGGCTCTGCGTACCTGGGGCTGTGCAGGAAGGAAGTGGTGGAGCCCCGTCCCAGCGCAGGTAGCTCAGCAGCAACGCCTCTCTGCTTACTCTCTGAGCTCTGCTGCCTCCCTGCGATGTGGGACCCTCACCCTGGTGCCCAGCATCCCAGCCTGCCCAACCTTCCAGTTGTCACCCTTACTGGACACCTCCATGGCCCACCATTTAGCATTTAGCTCAGGGACCTGTAATAACAGCCCAGAGGCATTGGTGCTTTTTAGAACACGCTGCACCACTTGGTAACACGCCTCTGTGAAGTCCCTTGCTCCATGATGTCCTCACGTACTCTTGTCTGTGCACACCAGGTATCACCCCTTCCCCTCAATGCTCCCATCTCTGTCTCCAGGCTTCACCCTCAGTAAAGAGGCTGCTCAGTTCCCGTGGACCCCCGAATGAGGCCAACCCCAGGGTCTTGTCAATGCCAGGAGGGAGATGGAGGCCAGATCTGGGTTTCTCCAGGCCCAGCTCTGCCCAGTAACTGTCTTCTCAGCATGGAGGCTCCAGCCCCATGGCTTTAGGCGAGTGGCAGAGCTGGAGAGAACAACCCAAGGGATGGCTTGTCCGAGAAGTCTTGAAGTGTGGGCTACCAACTGTCACCCCTTACCTTGGTCCCATGAGCTCAATGGCTTCTTATCACTGTAGGAGCATGAAGTCCGCAAGCTGCAGTGACATGTTCAGGGCCTTCTCTCCACTGTCACCACTGGTCACAGGCATGTCAGAGTGACATTAACAGTGATGGATGTTACAGGGGCAGAGTGTCCCCTCACTGTGCACCTTCGGGCTGTCACAGTGCCAGGGTGGTGTTTACCGGCTATCCCATGAACCGAGTCAGGACCCAGCTTGCTGATGCTGATGCTCTCCTCTGTCCTCTCCTTTCTTTCAAGCTGCTGGTCACAAGCTGCCACTTTCTTCTAGGGAGTTGTCCATGAGCCCCTTCATCATCTTCATCATTAATGAACTTGGGAATTGTGGGTCCATGACAAGAATTACCTCATTAAATGTACACCAAGTCATCACTGCCTTCCATTTATTGTGTAGCAGCTTCAGATGTGACTTCATGTCCAATCGTATGGGTCCCTCCATTCATTTGTCCATCTAGTCGTCATCTAATCTCCCAAGAGAAGTTTTGCAGCCATCTTTCCTATATTGGGTGTTGTACAAACAAAGACAAAGACATGGGTGTCCACCACAACCATTGGGGCTCACCCACTTGTTCAGACCAGCGTGAGGGTGTGCCCGCACGTCATGGCTCTCACCGATCGTGATTTAGAGTGTAGCTTCAGCATCCTGGTCAACATGGTGCTCCAAGGAAGCAGCTCCCACCTGGGAATGCTGCTTGCTGTCCTTCCTAGAGTCTTCATCCTGGTGCCGCAGGACCTGAGCGCAGGCTATAAGGACCTTCTGGATGCATGTCGGGTTCCCTGTGAAGATCTAAATTAATGGGCAGGGTTTATCATGGGTGCCTTTGGGATCAACAGCTGTGTGACCAGGGGGAAGAATCCAGGATCAGACAGAGGGAAAGATCAAGCTGTGATGATTTTACAACATTGGGGAATCCTACAGGAGCCCAGGAACAAGGTCAGTCTTTGAAACTGTCCTAAATCAGGGTGAGATTTGATCTGTCACCCTTGCAGCCTTGTCTAGAAGGGTAGTCTACCTTGACCAAGGTGACCATGTTCGGTTGACCTCCAGAGAGGGCTGGCCACTGAGCATCATCTACCTGCCCTTCCAGCCACTGCCTGGAGGGATGGCTGAATGGACACATACCTGCTGAGTCCCATTTGGTCCTCAGTACCCAGCATGTAAGAGGCACTCAGTGTCCTGGGGAATGGAATCACCTAAGCTTCGTGGAAGCAGTGGGAGTAATTGGTTTAACAAGTATTTACGGTTTTGGCAATGGTTTATTGTGCTCCCATTACAAGCTGGGCCCAGTGCTGCTCCTTCAGAGTTTACAATCTAGGGGTTTTGAGGTGGGCGGTGGTTCAACATTGGCTTCCTGGAAGACATGACCTTCATTCTGGGGGTGTGACTTCCTGAACTGTGGGCTCTGGGCCACCTTTGGGCCCAGTGTATCCGTGGCTTTCTAGAAGATAGCTGATTGAGACAGAGTCGAATGGGTCTGGGATGTTTTCTCAGGGAGGGGAATCTCCATCGAACCCACCTGAAGGTGCACCTGTCCACCGTGGGAAATTCCCTGCTGAACTTAGGTTCGCTGGTGTTTAAACTCCCAGGAGCTTGGAACTTCCCCTGGTGTCCCATTGCCTCAGTGATTTGACATCACTTGAGTAATTAGAGAGTGGAACTAAGTGGAAAACACACATGCACACACATATACATATACATACACACACGCACACAGATATATGTATTTTTCCTTCCATGAGTCACCAAAAACTACAGTGCCGTATATACAAAACCACTTCGATTTTTTTCCTGTATGCAAATGAGCTCCTGTATGCCAATGCAGCTCATTTGCATACAGAAAAAAATGATACAGTTCAGGAAGTAGAGACTCTGAGCAGCAAGGGTGAGATGCAATCAGTCAATTCTAGATATGAAGGAGACACAGATTGCCTGATTCAGCCTCCTTCCTTTGCAGGAAGCCCCTGGTGGGGAAGGAACCCAGATTGCGCCCTAGGAGAGAGGCGCGGGCATGTGGCTCTGCTCCCGACGTCCTGGACTCCTCTGGGAGCAGGAGGAAGGAGCGGCTTGCAGGGCACAGTGGTTGTGTTTATCTGTACAAGTCACCCAGGTGATCAGAGAGGCTTTTACTGAAAGCAGTGGCTTTGATGTTCTGGGTGACAAGACCCTAGCATGCTGGCAGGAAGGGAGGGTTTTGGGGTTGGAGAAATGAAACTGTTTACCTTTGGTGGTGACTTAATCTCTTGACACCCTTGCTATGGTCGGAGGATGTTTGTGAGGGAAAGCAAATGCAAGTGCAGCTACATAAGGGAAAGTCTGAGGTGGGCGAGGAGGCGGCTGCCTCCAGGCTCAGGGAGACCCTCCTTCCTGTCGGCCTTCCAGCCCCTTTCCTCCCACGCCCCACCACATCCTTGGTTTCGGTGGTGAGATTCGCGTGGCACTTGAAGGTGACAGAGCCTCTTGTCTCCTGCAGTCCTCACGGAAGACGTATTGCTGGGCGCTGCTGCCTGACTCAGCTGGGCAGCATTTCTAGGCCACTTCGCTTGGAAACCAGTGGTCCCACCTCCAGACCCTCATCTGCGGGACCTTGGGGGACGTCCCAGTCCCTCCTGGGGGAGTGTGTGCTTGCTTCTGGAGCCTGGTTGCTGGAGCTCGACTTCCTCCTTCCCTGACCACCTTTCTCCTCTGTGGACTGGTGGGCGCCTCTCCTGACCATTCTTGCTTGGTTTCTTGAGCTGTCAGATGGGGATAAGCCCTGCCTCCCCCCTGCGTTGTCCTCAGGGAGGCACTGGCAGGCTCCCTGTCGGAGTCGGGTAGCTGTGGGTTGGGGTCCCTGGGGGCTGGCTCTCCTCCGTGGCTTTCTGGGATTTCAGAATCCCAGACTGGGCAGAGCTGGGATTTCAGACACAGACTGGCCATAGCCACATCTGGACCTCCTTGAGGCTCATCCACACTGCTGGTGTTCCTGGGACTTCAGCCCATCTAGACCCTCCATCCTCACCAAGTTGGAGGGTGTGCAGTGAGTGATGGCTGGGTGCCAGAGGCCAGGCCTTGTATAGCAGAGGACAGAACAGGTTCACACGGTAACTGCATCCATTTATTTATTTTTCCTCTTTTGTGTTCAAACAAAACAAAATGAAATAACCATTTTGGATAAGCATCTTAGCATGCTTCCTCTTGCCATAATGGAACACCTGAGGTGGTAATCTGGAAAGAAGTTAATTTAGGCTCACAGTTCTGGAGGCCAGGAAGTCCCAGACTGTGCAGCTGTGTCTAGTGAGGGCCTCATGCTACTTCAAACCATGGCGGAAGTCAGAAGGACAAGCAGGCAGGTGTGGAGGAGGCAAAGGCAAAACACCAAGGGCAGTCTTGCTTTTTAACAACCCACTGTTTCAGTAACTAGTCCAGTCCCATGAGAACAAGCAAGAACTCACTCATCCATGAGAAATAACCCAGTGCTAAGGAAGGCATGAGTGCCTTTGAACAACTTGCTGACCTCTTAACAACCCCACCTCCCAACACCATGTGGTGACAGTCACTGCAACATGAGCTTCAGTGGGGACAGACCATGTTCAGATCACAGCAGTAAGTCATCACAAGACGCAAGATCCAGCAGGGAGAAGCACTTCAATGGAGCTTCCTGCCTGCGTCTGTCCCCTGATTCTTGTCTCCCTGATGACCTGGCTGTTACCAGTTTAACGGGTCTTCCAGAGATAGTCTGTGTATTATTGAAAAGATGGATGTCAGCAACTGTGTCTGCTAACAAATATTGAGCACCTGCTGTGTACAGTAGTGTGTAGATACATAGGGCAGAGAGATGTGGGCTGGGGCGCCTGCAGTCCACCTCTGGGTTTCAGGATGGAGACTCTGATGCAGAGGAAGGCTGGTCCGGCCTCCTGGCCATGCTGGCCTGAAGTGCCCGCCTCCCCTCTGCATGTGGAATCCCTGTTATGCAACCTGAGGTCAGATGCCAGCTCAGCCACGCACCCGGCTGCCATGGCAGGACTGTGTCCTATTTGCTTCTGTTGGTCCTGCTGACTCTGGGTCATATTAATGAGCCGCTCTCCTTTCTTTTCCTTGGCAGGACAAGGTGATGGTTCAATTGAGTTTCAGTTTTATCTTTTGTAATTTTCCACACTGTGAATTGCAACTCATGTAAGTAGGTGACGTGGGTTTTGCCAGAAAGTTCGTTACTTTTGCCTGCGTGAGAGGTTGGCGCTCAGCTCCTTGGAGCTGCTTCTCTCCTGTTCTTTAGCTGTTGCTCACCTCTTATTCTGATGATTTCATTCAAACTAGGAGAAAGAAAATGGCAAGGATGATACAAAGAACTGCTGTACACCCAGACGCACCAGTTGTTAACTTACACTGCAAATCTCTCTCTCTCTCTCTCCTATTTAAATAAGGTGTGGACATGACCTTTTATCCCTGAGTATTCAGAGCAAGGGATTCTCTTGTGTAACCGCCGTGTGATTGTCAAGCCCGGGAAGCTCAGCTTTGCTGCTGCCTGTTATCTCACACACAGGCCACAGTGGCATCAGGTATCCCGATGTCCTTTTGAGCTGTTTCTTCCTGATCTTGAGTCACATTGCCCGTAGCAGTCTCTCTTCACCTGGCCTTTAACCTGCAACATCTCCTTGGTGGTGACACACCTTGACCTTTGTGCAGAGGCCTGGTCAGGCGTTTTGTAGAATGCCCCTGGGTTTGTGTTGGGACCTTCGTTCCTGAAGGCTCAGGTTGCACCCCTTGTTCAACAGCATCCTCTATGTCCTCAGTGGTCCCCTCCCCTGTGGCTGGTGGTCACGTCACATCTTCTCTAGATGAGGAAGCAAGAGGTCAAGCAACTGGGATTCAAATTCAGGACCGTTTTGAGATCTGATCTGTGTCTCGGGCAATGGGGATAAATGAGAGCGACCAGAGGGAATATGCAGTGAGTGTCAGGCACCTCCTCTGAGCCAGACCCTGAGCTAGGTATTCACATAGACCGTGGCGCCACCTTGATCTGGGAAGGTAGCTGCTCTATGCCTGATTACAGGCAAGGACCAGAGAGGGTAAGTGGACTGCCCGTGGAGACTCAGCTGTGTGGTGGAGACTAGCTCCTGGCCTATGCTCAGGAGCTTCCTGGGCAAAGCAGTGTCACCCTCTTCCACCCAGAGAGAGCTGCTGTGGGCCCTCCCTGTGGTGTGCTTGCAGTGGACAGATGGGTTTGGATGATTTCGAGGTAAAGAAGAAAACGCATGCGTGGTTCTTCTTCACAGCGGCTTCTCCCTCTGGCGGGGCGGCTGAGGGTCCCTGCCTGCAGGGCAGCTGGTCCTGGCTGCAGTCTGCACCTCCAGCTGGCTCCACTGCCTGGGCAATGTGTAGGTGGCATTCCAGGGCCCTGCTTCAGAGACCGTGCCTGCATGCTGTGTGTCTCCCTCATGCCTCCGATCTTTCTGCCTCCCCTTGGCCATGGCCTCTCTTCTCTTTTATCCTTCTCCTGGTACGAGGGATTGAACCCAGGGCTGCTTTACCACTGAGCTACATTACCAGTCCTTTTTAAAAAATTTTTGAGAGAGTCTTGCTAAATTGCTGCGGGTCTAAGTTACTGAGCTCGGCCTCAAACGTGTGATCCTCCTGCCTCAGCCTCCCTTGTCTTTGGGATTATGGCCGTGCTCCACTGCGGTGACTGGGGCACTGCCTTTCCTTGTTCAGATTGCCCAGCCCCTGCACCTCCACTTCTGGGTGGAGGAAAGAAGATAGTCCAGCCCTGCCTTCCAGCCTGTGGAGAGGAACAGAAGACCTGGGACTGTGGATATACTGGGAATTCTGCTGACAGATCCCAAAGCGGAATAACCGAGGGGCTGGGGGTCTCACCACCCCTCTGCCTCTTGCTTCCTGGGGATCTTGGGGACCTGGATCTGCTATCATGGTCACTCAGGTTCCTCAGACAGCAGAGTACCGCCCTGGCTCCCAGCAGTGCTCTTGCAATCCCATCAGGGAACGCTGAGAGCATCCTTAGAGGGCCCACGGCTCGCTGAACGGTCACGTGCATTGTCAACCCAGAGCGAATGAAGGTCCTGTCCTTGAGCGCAGTATTGAGGGGAGATGGCAGGGGCCTGGGGGTGGCCACCTTGCCCTGCAGGCCTAGGCCCTGCTCCTGGTCCACCTTGGGCCTCTCCCCTCGCCCCTTCCGCTGGCTTGCCAGTCTTTTGAGCAGGTGACCGTCCTGTGCCACACCTGTCTCCTGTCCCCAGCTTGTCTTGGGTGGGAGGGGGCCCTACTGCTGTCCAGGGTCCTCGCGTTGAGGCAGGACGGTGACCCTCCCACTTGTACCAGGCTCCGGGTCTCCCAGCTGTGCCAGGCCTCTCCCCCTTGTGCCCGTGGCTCCTGAGAGAAACTGAAAAGTTTGAGTTCCCTAATCTCCACGGAGCACTGCTCCTTGCGTGTGGTTAAAAACATTAATTAAAAACGTGAATCCGTTTGGCTGCCTTGGAGAGAGCTTCCTTCTTGGGCAGGAGCCAGCACTGCCTTGTCACCGTCCCACAGATCCTGCAGACCGGGCGGGGTGCAGCTCACAGACCAGAGGTTCACCTGCACGTCCCTGTGTGCTTCCTTACCCCGTCTCAGCGTTGGTGTCCATTTCCTTAAAACAAGAATGTACCTGTGTCCTGACCCTCTGGGGACCACAGTAGTGTTGGGCGGGGGGCAATTCCCATGGACATTCCCGAGTGGAGCATCCTTTGCAGGGTGTGCGGGTCGTGGCTCTGTGGTCATGATGCCACTGTGTCATGTACAGGCCACTCCTTCCTGTCCTGCATGGTTTCCTCCCCAGCACACCCCGGAGGTGGGCAGCGCTACAGTTCATCCCATTTCACAGATGGATAAACTGAGAAGGGAGGGCCACAGCCCGGCTGCAGCTGGGGACCTTTGCTCTGAGCCCTGGTCTGTTCTGGACTCCGCTTGCCTCCTGTGGTCTCCGCAGCCCCAGGTGCCCCTGTACCAAGGGCATCACCCATGAGATGGGCAGAGGGGAGACTTGACTTACTCCTTTTTCTTATTGGGGGTTATCTGAGCAGCGAAGTCTCAAGCATCCGTCTCAGTGAGCATAAGAGCTGACATTTCTAAGTGCTTTTAATCTGATGCTCTGCAAAGATTCTCACTTAATACTAGGAACAAATATTTAAAACAGAAATCTGAGGCTAGAGGGTTTAACGTGATGAGGCCCCTAAAAGGACTTTTTGAGCGGGAGGGGTGGGATGCCTCCCCAGGGGGTTTGGTCAGAGCCCACTGTCAACCAGGAAGCCACACTGCTGAACTTTCTGGGCAACCAAGAGATTGTGTTTGACAACGAGGCAAAAAGTGCCTTCCCTGCCCAAGTGCTTGGGGAGCTGTGGTGGGCGCATGCTTGCGGGGGCAGAGGTGCTGGGGACAGTGTGAGTGCGTGGCTGTCAGCAGCGCTTTCCTGATGAGGGGGAATCCACCCTGCACTGCTGGAACTGGACTCTGCGCACCGGGAGGGTGGCCTGCCACTTACAGGGAGGAGGCAGGACCACTGCAGGTCTGTCTGTGATGCCAGCTTCCGCGCGGAGAATGTGGCCTCGAAGCATCAAATCATGACTTGTCCTTCCCAGGAAAAAGGGGGAATTCATCGTGGCTTGGAAACGTAAGACACCTGCCCCCTGCTCCCACCTGTGGGGCAGAGATATTTCCCAGAACTGAAGGCGAATTCCCCTTCAGAACTTTCCAGGGTCCTTGATGCTGAGTTGGTGCGGGCAGCCCCGTCCCATTAACCATGCCACTGACAACGTGCTGAGTTGCTGTGGGGAGAGGGGCACCCCAGCATGAAGGTGATTGTAAATGTATATTGCGGCTTTCTGTGGAGTCCACACTGGAGCATCACTGTCCTCGAAGGACAGAGAGGGTGTGGGCCTGAGTCCCCAAAGTAAGCTCTGGGGTAGCCTTGGAGGTTCTCCCTGAGCCAGTGAGGCCAGGGGCCTCCATGCCTCCTTCCTGCACAGTCCCTTCCTTCTGGCCACCCCTTGTGGCCATCTTAATGATCCGTTAAGATAGCAATCTCTGATGACACTACAATTTTTGTTCCCTGAGTAAGTAATGCATGATGGCCGCAGATCACATGCTAGATGATAGTGTAGAGCTTAGATAAAATTGATGACATAGTTAATCTGATGCAGCTGCCTGGCTCGCACAATCTCCACCATCTACGGGATGAGCTAGGCCTCCAACGACAAGCCATTCCCAGCATGCAGTTAATTGGGTATGTGGCTTGCTCCTTTCCACCTATAATTCTTGCTATCAGATGAATGAAAAGCTAGTGGAAAGGAGAATGATTGATGGGCAGGGCCTTGGGAGTCAGGAAGACTCAACACCCAGTTCTGGCTGTGCTTTCTGAAACAGGGGATATTGGATCCGATCTCAAGTGGTACAGAAGTCTTGGCACGTAATAGTTGCTAAATAAATGCCTTCGGGGCTGCTTCTCACCTGGCATGTAGTGAATATAGAGTTTTAATTTTTTGAATGAATGAATTATTATCAAATCCATTCCAGAGAAACGTTGATACTAATAATTCTCTTTTCCTTATGTACTCTAGGATCCAGCTACACCTGGGAGAAAATGCACATCCATTCAGCACTCCAGAACCTGAGGACTGCCCTTCCAGGAACTAAAGATGGGATATTCCAGGTAAGGGATGTTCTCTGGAGCCTTGTGGGAGTGAACTTTTAGAATTGATGGTCTCAGCAACACAACTTGGGCTGTGGCTCCTGAGTTCCTCATGTGTTCCTGGGCTGCCCTAGGCTCTCCGGGAAGCCAGTGTCCCGCGACTGCACCCTGACCTGGGCCTCGCTTGTGGCCCTGCCAGTCCCTGTGCCCAGGCTGCTCTCCCTGTTCCTGGCTGAGGGAGAGCCCACCGCCTCTTGGGTGAGCTCCCTGCTCTGTCCATTGTCTTGCTCTGACATTGGAGGCTGCTCTGGGGAGAGGAGGAGTGGGTTACGTAATTGGTCAGAACCCCCATGGGACTCCTGCACTGGGAGGCCTTCGTCTCTGCCCAGTCTGTGTGTCCTCCTTCACGTGCTCCAGATGTACTCTGTCTGTGGCTGCCTGGCGTAAAGGGAGGACCTCAGTCTTCCCGTTGGCCTCCTTGCCTCACCTTGGGCAAATCACTCAGCCTCACTGATCTCCAGATTCTGCATCTGGAGGCGAGGGGTGGTATCAGTGCCACTCCATGACACTGTGGGTGTCCAGTGAGAGTGGACATGCCTGTAATCCTTGGGGCTCAGGGAGACTGAGGCAGGATGATTGCAAGTTCAAAGACAGCCTTGGCAACTTAGTGAGGCCCTAAGCAAGTTAGCTAGACCCTGTCTCAAATAAATGAATGAATGAATGAATGAATGTATGAATGAATGAATGTATGAATGAATGAATTAAATAAAAAGGCTGGGGATGTGGCTCAGTGGTTAAGCACCCCTGGTTTCAATACCCAGTACCAGAAAAGAAGATACAGCTCCTGTACCACATTGGCTGTGGGGGTTGCAATTTCTTTCACTCGCTCTTACGCCTGCCCCATATCGCTGGATTGCTGGTCTAGAGCAAGGACAGTCTGACATGGCCCAGAACCAGTGCATGAATAATGGGAAGAGTAGAGACAGGGAAGAAAGAACCAAAGAAGAAAGCTGGTTAAGGATTCAGAGGAGTGGATGAGGTCGGTGCATTCTTTTTTTAAAAGCAAGATGTTGAAAAGAATAAATAGATCGCCGGGCGTGGTGGCGCGTGCCTGTAATCCAAGCAACTTGGGAGGCTGAGTCTGGAGGATCTCGAGTTCAAAGCCAGCCTCAGCAACTTAGCGAGGCCCTAAGCAACTCAGTGAGACCCTGTGTCTAAATAAAATACAAAATAGGGCTGGGGATGTGGCTCAGTGGCCGAGTGTCCCCGAATTCAATCCCTGGTTCAAAAAAAAAAAAAAAGAATAAATAGCATGGTGAGGTGGAGCGATGTGATCCCACCACCAGTTTGAAGGGTGTGCTAGGGTGGAGAGGGGTGAGAGAGTGGTGGTGAGGGGGTTTGGGAGGTGAGTGCCGACGATGACTGCAGAGTTGCCTGCTGTCCCACATTCCCAGGACATGCAAGGGTGGAGCGAGCAGGGCCTTGTCCTTCACTCAGGTGAGGGAGACAGGCTCGCAGGTATGATATGCTGGTCGTGTCAGGCTCAGTCATCCCTTGGTATCTTCAGGGATCCGGGTTCTTGGTATCTTCAGGGATCCGTTCCAGGTTCAAGGATGCTCAGGTCCCTGGTGACGATGGCATACCATTTGCATACATCCATGCCCATCCTCCCATGTACTGAAATCATCTCTAGATCATTTATTGTAGTGAATGCCATGTAAGTGGCTGTCACACTGTGTTGTCTGGGGAACAAGGACAATGTCTTTACAAGGTCGGAAGAGATGCAGATTTTTCTCCCAAGTGTTTTCCATCTGTGGTTGGTTGGATCTGCAGATGCAGAATCCATGGATACAGAGGGCTGCGTGTGCATGGGAGGCTAGGAGGGCCCGTCTCTGCACCGGGAGGTGCTACTCCCGTGGCCCTTGAAGGATGCCTGTGCCCCTGGGAGCCTCGCTTCTGTGCACTGGGGCGCAGGAGCCCGGGCGTCCACACTTGCTGTTCATCTTCATTTCACCATCAATTCCCACGTCCCGTGTGGAAACCCATGTGCAGCGTGGACAGCCGAGTGCCTTCCTGCTGGCGCTGGTTCCTGGAGGTGTGTTCCGGGAGCCTTGCTCCTGTGCAGCTGGTGGCTTTGGGAGCAGGGGTGTCATGAATGTGCAGCCTCCTTTCCTGTTGATCTCCAGCCCCGGCTGGAGACTCCATGCAGGGCTAGAGCCAGCTGTTCTGGGAAGGGAGAAAAGGGCAGAGGGGACTCCAGGCTCTGGGGCAGAAAAGCTGAAAGAGGAGGAACAGCCCTTTGGTGCAGGCTGTGGATGCAGCAGTGTCATCTGCCCTCTGTGAGCAGAGGAGTGTCATCTGCCCTCTGTGAGCAGAGGAGAGCAGCCCCGGAACACAGCAGGCAGGTGCCGGGATTCCTGAACACGTCCTGATCAGGCAGGGCTGATGTGCATGGAGCCTTGAGCCAGGGCCCTGCATCAGTGCTTGTGGCTCTGCTTGGGGCCCTTCCCCAAGCGCCTGGGCAGCACCAACAGGAGGGCTGGCACACCAGTAGGAGGGCCCTCACACTTAACTCCCACGAGCCGGGACTGTGCTCTGCTCCTGCCATGGAACTCTCTGGGCTTTTATCCCAACTCCCCTGTCCCCCCATGTGAGCCTGGCAAGCTCTCCATAGCTCTCCAAGCTGCATTTCCAGCTGCAGAATGGCTGTCCCTGCTTCGGGTGGCCAGGAGAATGGTGGAAGTGCTCCGTGAGGGAGCCCTGCTCTTTGCTTCTCCTTCCTGCCCCTTACCTGCCTGGCTCCTGGGCCCCTCCCTGCACCTGCAGCAGGATGCTCTGCCCTGTTGGTTGGTGCTTTGGTTTGAGTCTCTTTCCCAGAAGTTCATGTGCAAGAGCCTTAAGTCTCTGATGCACAGCCCTGGGAGGAAAGGCTGGTGGGAGTGTTTGGGTCAGTGGGATGGAAACCTCATGAATTGCTAGATCTTTTTTTGGTGGAATGGATTGGTTCTCATGAGAGGTCAGCCCTCTGAGTGCACCCACCCGCTTGCCCTTCTGCTATGGGACCCTCACCAGAAGCTTATCAGATGCAGCTGCCTGATCTTGTGCTTTCCAGCCTCCAGAACTGGAAGCCGAAAGGAATCTCTTTTCTTTTAAAGTATCCAGCCTCAGGTATTCGGTTAGAGCAACAGAAAACAAATGAAGACAATTGGCTTCTTTGCTTTTCACATTCCCTGCCTACTTTGCTCTTTTGAGCTCCTCTCCTGGCCTTGCCTGCCCTGATGGCTTCTCCCTGCCTGTTATTCCCACGCTGGTCCCCTCCAGCCCCGGTGAGATAGCATCAGTGTGTCCCTGCCCTCCTATCTGTGTCCATGAGCCAGCCCTGGTTTTTAGCTGCCAGGACATGTGTAAAGGTTACTTCCTTCATTTAGTTTTCACAGCAGTAAAGAACTCCTGGCCCACTCCCAACTCAACACTTGAAACAGAAACGCCTTTTCAAACCTCCTCTGGTATTGGCCTATTTCTCTATTACTGTTTCTTGTGGTTTCATACTGAGGTTTCTGGTGCATTGCATTTGACCTGAAGTTTATTTTTAGTAGTGGAGACAGAGTTCAGCTAATGTCAGAACATGCGGGCAAACGCAGAGGAGGGATTCTTCAGTCTGGGGAAAATGTGCCTAATTTTATTTCTTGTGATAACGTCTGAGCCTGAGCCTTCACGGTCAGACCTGCAGCCATGAACTTCCTTCGTGACGCCCGCTGTGCCTCTGCAGAGGCGGGAGCGGTGGCTGGGCTGACCCTTGAGAACAGAAGTGTTCCTGGGTCCCCTTCAGTGCAGCTTATCCCCCACAGCTGGCCACACAGATGGACAACCCGCCCGCAGCCACTGCTGTGATGGTCATCGGTACTATTATTGATGGTCATCAGTACCATTAGAGTAAAAGCCAGGCTGTGGCGTCTTTAGTTCTAAGTGTCTCCCCAGTGGGGGTCATTCCTTCAGAAGCAGTGGTGGTCTTCTGTGATCACCAGCTCTTCTTCCTGGATGAGTCATGTCTGTGGGAAGGCTCTGGGCCCTGTCTAGCTCTCTCCAGTCTTTGGCCTAATGACAGGTGCATAGGATGTGCTTGGGGACAGTTTTCTTGGTTTGACTGAATTTCAGGACACTGACTTTGGCCTGGAAAGTTAAGACAGTGCAGAAGTCCTCCTCCTTCCAGGGCTGGCCAGTCTTCTTTGAGAGACAGAGTGAGCCCTGCCGTCTGCTGAGGACTTCATGAAATTTTCTCCTTTTAGTGCCAAGTGTTTATTTTCTATTGCACACACGTGTACTGAGACCCTGTGGTACGCCACTGTGGTGGTGCCTGGAGTCAGAGGGAGAGCCAGTGTTCCTGCTCTGAGGGACGGCCAGGGACTGGGCAGCTCTGGATCCCCAGCCTCACTGGTGAAGGAGCTAGAGACTCAGGGAGATCGCATTGCCAAGCAGGGGGTGGCTCTTCAATGAGCCCGTCTCTGGGCTCCAGCGGATCCTCGCTCTCCTTCCTCTTCCTCCCTTCCTTACTTCACTTTCTCTGCTCTCTCCTCGCTCTGTGTCTTTTTTTTTTTTTTTAATATTTTTTAGATGGTGATAGACCTTTATTTTATTCTTTTATTTATATGTGGTGCTGAGAATCGAACCCGGTGCCTCATGCATGCTAGGCAAGTGCTTTAACCACTGAGCCACCACCCCAGCCCCTCACTCTGTGTCTTCTGAGGACAAGGCTCTTTCTGTGTCCAGCCCATTCCTGGCCAGGGATCTGATCCTAGGGTTGTGCTCGGGGCCCTGCCTGTGGTAGGTCTGTCTGACTTCCCTGAGAGCAGAGCCTGATCTCACTGACTCCCCTGTGGTGATTGGCAGGACATGGCTGACTCCCGCCATCCTCCCTTCCTGTCCTCATCCCCTTTCCTGCGGGGAGCCAGGTGCTGAGGTAGGCTGCTTGGGGCCAGGAGGGTGGATCCATTGTCTGTCTTTACAGTGCGCAGGCCCTATCAGCCAGGTTCTCCAGAGAACAGAACGGAGGAAGACGCAGACAGGCGCGTACCTTCCTACCTGCCTGCCTCCACATCCCCACTGACGTCCGGAGCATATGTGCAGAGGTTGTACGCAGGGTTTTGGTCGGTGCAGGTTTAGAGGCAGTGAAGTTGGACAATCAGTCATCTGGAGTCTGCAGGCCCAGGAAGCGGGCGGTGTGGCTGGCAGGCCAGGGAGCTGAGGAGGCGCTGCCATAGATTCCAGCCAGAGGCTGAGTCCTGAGAGCCAGGAAGACCGGGCACAGGATGAGACTGCGCCGGCTCAGGTGGTAAGGCAGAGACCCCGCTCCCCCGGCTCCACCTCTTTCTATTCGTCTGTTGGTTCTAATCCTCCACATAGGGGATGATGCTGCCCACACCCGAGAGGGTCCTAGTTTTGCTCCGCAGATTCAGATGATATTATCTTTTGGAAACATTCTCACTGAGACACACAGAAGTACTGTTTAACCAGCTCTCTGGGCATCCAGTGACCCAATCAGGCTGACTTAAGATTGAACATCAGGCTGGGTGAGTGGCTCATATCTGTCTTCCTGGCAACTCAGGAGGCTGAGGCAGGAGGATGGTAAGTTAGAGGCCAGCCTCAGCAACTTAGTAAAGCCCTCAGCTACTTAGCAAGACCCTGATTCAAAATCCAAAATAAAAAGGGCTGGGGTGGAGCTCAGTGTTAAAGCACCCCTAGGTTCAATTTCCAGTACAAAAAAAAAGAATGACTGTCACACCAGGGGAGACACAGTGTGTCCTGACACCTGGATTTCACATAGGTCTCAGGCTGTAGGCTGTAGGGCGGGTGGACCACCTTGGCCCCAAATCTGCCCTTCAAGTGTCAGGCCTAGGGACCCCTTCCATCCTCACTGCCCCAGCTCTGCAGCACGGCGCCCACGCCCGGTAAGCAGGAGCCACTCATGCTAATCTGTCTCCGACTTTAAGGCCTGCCTGCGCTGAGCTCAATTGATCGTCGCTATTCTTTGTCTCTCCCTTGCTTAGGCAGCAATTAGGCTTTTATTGAGCGCTGCTGTATTTGTAGCATCAGACTCCTGGGACCAGAGATGGCTCTGGACGCCAGGTCTTGCGACCCAGGGGCTGCCTCCCTTTTAAGATGTACTGTCCGCCTTGTAGGAATTTATCCACTTCTTTGTTCACTTCTTCAATGGTCTGTGCACTTTATCTGTCAGTCCTAAAGAATGCCAAGCATGGGAATTCCACCAGATAGGCCTGGACTCCGCTGATAAGCTCCTGTCCTCACCACCGTGGTGCTGCGGGTGCTGGTGGTGGTGCTGGTACTAGGAGTGATGGTGAAGATGGGCAGGTGAGGCCACCATTGGAATCAGCAAAGTGCTAGGAGCGATGGGGGAGATGGGGGAGGTGAGGCCACCATTGGAATCAGCGAAGATCACGAGAGCTCAGGTGCCTTGTGCCTGGTGTTCCAAGCACCTTGCATGTGTTACCTTGTTGACTTTTCACAACTTAGGAGGAAATGGAGGTCGTTAGGTAACGTATCCAAGATGGCAAATGAAGGAGTCTTCTCATGGAATGTATGGCTCATTAAATGTGCCATCTCAAATTCCTTTTTTTTTTTTTTTTTTTTTTTTTTTTTTTAAGGTGAGGCTCATGGGAGGACCATTGGCTCCACTAATGGAAGTACTGCCCATTTGGGGACCACCATCCCGTGTGTCTCTTCCTGCCATTCTCCCAGGGCAGACGCCTCCCTTCCCAGCAGCTTCTCCACCTCTGGCTGCATTCCTCTCCCGGGCTCACCCTTCACCTTTCTGCGCCCTTGGGATCCAGGTTTATCTGAGGAACAGGAGCAAGTTCAGCACCTGGCAGGTTATGGAGCCCACAGGAGAACTGCTTGCTGCTTGTCCACCCTGGGGCCGGGAGGAAGGCTCTTGGCCCTTCTGAGCCTCCTTTCCACCTCTGCAGAGAGGACTATTCTCAGGATCAGGTGACATTTTTGTCTGTGACCCTGCAAGACCCTAAAGATTCTGCACCGGTGGGCACAGGACTAAAGCACGCTTTGGTTCTTTAGACCTGAACTTGATCAACGGCCGCTGAAAGCAGAGCTCGGGAGGCCTCTGTCGTCCCAGCTCCACCGCCTCACACGGGCACAGCCCGTTCTCCAGCGTAATGAAATTGCTAGGGTTTAACTGGAGCCAAGCAAGACCGTCCACCAGGAGAGCAGAAACCCAAGGCCACGTCCCAGGGACCGTAATGCGCTATCTGTGCCCCCACTTCCACCCCATCACGAACCACCGTGAACTTTTTGAACATGAGCCTCCATGTATGTTTTCAAAGCACACTATTTTCAGTTGAGGTTTAGGCTTGCAGAATTGCAAAGGTGGTTCCAAAAGTTCTTGAACACCCTGCACCAGTGTTCGCTGTTATTAGCCTGCTGCTGATACGCCAGTGTCCACACATGCAATGAACCGAGATTCATGCTTTTTTTGAAGATTCCAGTAGTTTCTAACCTATTATCCACCTGTTCCTGGATCCCTGCTGGGATCTCATGTGACGTATAGTTATGTGTCTCCTTAGGCTCCTCTGGCCTGTGTTTTGGGTGATGCTCTGTGTTTTGGGTGACCTTGACAATTTTGACAAAGACCCCTTTTGAAATTTGTCTGATTTGTTTCTCATTACCAGACTGAGGCTATAGGCTGGGGAGGAAAAGCAGAGGTAGAGAGTCCTGACAAAACTTGCCAACCTGATTTATAACTTTGATCACCTGGCTGAGGTAGGGTTTACCAGTTTTCTCCACTATTGAGCTACTGAGTCTGTTTTTTAATCTCCTTTGCATATTTTGGTTTTTGGGTGGAAGTCACCATGCATAGCCAGTGTTTAAGGAGCGGGGATTTGCCAGGCACTGTGGTGCTTACCTATAATCTCAGTGACTCAGGAGGCTGAGGCAGGAGGATCTCCAGTTCCAGGCCAGTCTCAGCATCTTAGCAAGACCCTTGGCAACTTAATGAGACCCTGTCTCAAAATAAAAAGGATTGGGCATGTAGCTCAGTGGTAAAGCACCCCTGGATTCAATCCCCAATAACCACCCCCCCCAAATAAAAGAGGGAATGGGGGGTTATGCTCCCCCTTCTTTATGGGGAGAATGTCTTCATAGACTTTTTGGAATTTTTTTACATTGGAAATTTGTC
This sequence comes from Glaucomys volans, assembly GCA_020662805.1. NCBI lineage: Eukaryota > Metazoa > Chordata > Mammalia > Rodentia > Sciuridae > Glaucomys > Glaucomys volans. The sequence continues at coordinate 691,487 of JAJEJO010000520.1, read as the reverse complement.
CCTTCTCTCTCATTTATTTACTTTTACTGGTATGGACTTAGGTGTTTATTTTATAATTAAAATTTGTTTGGGTTATAGTTCCGTTTGACTTTATTGCTCAAAGTTTTCCAGCTTTGTCTCTTGGAACCTCTTTCAGTTAATTCCTGGTTCCCTTTGACATACCTCTCATTGTGAGTTTTTGTATATTTGTTTTGAACTCTTCCATATTTTCTGACATTACAAGATCCCTGAGCTTATCTTGTATATTTGTGTGGAATCAGTAAATTCTCTCCATAATCCTGATTCATTTTATTGGAAAATGGTATCAGAAACCAACATCTGGGTACTTGTCTGCTTATTGATCCTGGGTGTCATTTCCTCCAGCCCTCACTAATATGTGTCCTAGCCCACGGGACTGAGTTTCTGCAGGGACCTAACTGTACCATTGTGAAGCTGATTAGCAGGTGACGTCGAGTCCCCGGCCAGCTGTTGCCACATTCCACGCTGTAACAGATTTTTGCTTCTGCCTACCTTCGTTGACAAGGGGATGCAATGAGTCGAGGGGTCAGAAAGGCCACCAGGGGCAGAGAGCAGTTGCCTGAGGACATTGGACTTCTCCCTGTTGACAATGTGACCTCACTGAATAAAAGTCAAGAGGAGTGGGACACATGGAGGCCAAGTCTCTGCCGTGCGTGCTGCCCAGGTTTGCCAGCTGGGGTGTTGTCACACTCACGGGCCTCCCTGGCCCCTGCCCTCCCGCTGTACTACCCCCAACCCCACTGCTCCCTGAGCCTCTGAGCTGCCTTCCTGGAGCCCGAGGCACACCGCATGGCCACATCGGAGTTGACACACAACACGCAGCCCCACCTGGTGTCCTTCACCAGAGGGCTCCACTTATTGTCCAAGGGGGCCAGACAGGCAACAGAAATAAGTACTGTGGAGCACACGAGGTCTTGGGGGTCCCTCGGGGCCAGGAACGCCCGGTCTGATGTGCTGGCCGGGCTGCAGGCTTATCCTCTCACCTGCTTGAGAGGTCGGGCACCTGCCCATTGCTCCAGGTCTGTGCCCCACAAGGTGCTCAGCGTTGTCTTGACCACGTTCCTGTGCATGCATGCCCTGTGTAAAGGAGAGAGTGGCCATCTGTGGAGACAGTGACTGTGTCCCCAAAGGACTGCAGTCCCGGGTGGCCAGTTCCAGTTGTCCAAAGGCAGATGGGAAGCTGGGGAGTGGGGGCCTTGTCCCTTCCTCTTTGCCTCCTGCCCCTCGTGTCACCATGGTCGTGTCTCTGCTCCCGGCTGCGCTGCCCAGGATCAGCAGTGCTCTTGTTTGTGGGTCTGTCCTTACACACTCCTGAACAGCTGCATGGCGCTGCCCTCAGAGAGAACCCCAGCCAGGGCTTCGCAGGCTCCCTGTCCCCATCCTCAGTTCTGGTAACCCACCCTTACCTCCTGTTCTGAAGGGGTGTCTTTACCAATGCAACTGCTGCTTCTGCCATGCCTCCCCCTGGCCCCCCGTTAGCATTTCCACGTCCACTTCATGGTCCATTCTTGGCCTGAAATTCTGGCCGACAGCCAGGGCTTCCTCTTCCCTCCTGAGCCCTGCGAACACCCAGGGTGCGTCTGACCTTCCTTCCCTGCCTTCTTGGCTCACTTGAGCATGAAGCAGGTTTCCCACTTATTGCTGGGAGGCTCAGATGCTGCCTCCCCTGCAGCCCCCCTGCAGCCCATGCCAGGAAGCCCTGTTTCCTGACCTCAGAGCGTCATGCTGCCAGCCCACAGCCTGGGGGCTCGCCAGCAGCCCCCATTTCCACAGCCTGCTGTGCACAGAGGTGTTGCTTTGGGTTTTCCACCGTGAGCAAAGGTCCCCAGGGTGGGCAGGACTCCTGTGTCTGCAGAGGCGGGGCGACTGTGTAGGGCGGTAACAGTCATGTCAAAATAGCCCAGGGGGCTGCTGACAGGGGAAGTGAGGCGGCCTGGGGCGAAGGCGTGGGCTGGTGCTTCTTGGGGGGTTTCCTTTGCACAAGGGCCCCGCTGCTCAGGGCTCCCAGCCAGTCAACTGATGCTGTGCCCTCTGACTCCCTGGGTCCCAGCAGACCCGAGAGTCTCCCGCCACCTGCTCTACCTTCGGCCACTGGTGGAGCTTGTGGAGTCCAACACTCTTCTCCAGGCTGTCCCCATGGCTCCTGTCGTATTTTGGGTGGGTTGCTATAATGAAATACATAGACTGCGTGGCTTATAAGCAACGGAAATTGACTTCCCACAGTTCCAGGACCTGGAGGTCCACCACTGATGCAGAGGCAGATTTGGCCTCCGGCAGAGGCCTGCTTTCTGGTTTGTTCACACTATGTCCTGCAGGGTGGGCGGGGTGGGGCATGCCCGGGGCTCCCTGTGTAAGGGCACTGATCCCATCACAAGGACTCACTGTCGTAACCTGGCCACATCCCTACCTCCCGTCCCCACCTTCGCATGCCATCACCTTGCAGGTTAGAAGTTCGACATATGAATTTTAGGGGGACACAGACATTTAGACCGTAGCAGCACCTGTCCCACACCCATCACTGGTCTGGATTCACCTTCCTGACCAGCAACATCGACAATCTTTGTGTCACTCTAAAAACGAAACTTGTAGCCGGGCGTGGTGGCGCACGCCTGTAATCCCAGCACTTGGGAGGCTGAGGCAGGAGGATCGCGAGTTCAAAGCCAGCCTCAGCAACTTAGCGAGGCCCTAAGCAACTCAGTGAGACCCTGTCTCTAAATAAAATACAAAATAGGGCTGGGGATGTGGCTCAGTGGCCGAGTACCCCTGGGTTGAATCCTCAGTACCAAAAAAAAACCAAAAAACAAAAAACAAAAAGCAAAAAATAAACAAAAAAAAACCTTGATGTTTCTGAGGGTGAAATTTGACATCTTTGGGAACTCTCATGGCTCGTGACCATTGTGATGCTCCCCTGTATACAGAACTGACCTTCATACACTTGTTGTGATTTTCTTATGTGGCTTTACACCTTACTCTCTCTTATCGGGGATGCGTATTTATTGGGGTGCGTGTCAGTGTCCTGGGGCTGCTGTAACAAGCCATATGCGTCAGGTTGCTCAAAGCCACAGAGGGGTGGACTCCCATGGCCGCGTGGACTGGAGTCTGGGTGGAGGTGGCAGCAGGACTGCGATCCTGAAGAAGCTGTTGGGAGGTAGCTGTGCTTTCTGTCCCTGTTCCCTGCTTGCTGCTGTCCCTATCTCTGCTCTCACATGACCTTGCCTGACCTCCTCTCCTGGGTTTCTGCGTCCTCCACATCTTCTTCTCAAACCGATTGGGTCCTCCCTCATCTAACACGACCTCAGCTCACGTATATGTGCAAAGACCCTATTTTAACATAGGGTCACAATTGCAGGTCCTAGGAGACACAGCCAGCCCACAATGGGGTCTGAGAAGAAACTGTTCTAACTTCTGTTGCTTTTTTAAAAAAAGTCTTTTTTTTTTTTTTAAATAATATAGGGGTTCATGTGAATACATTATGAGCAGATACTTATACTGATTTGGGGGGCTTTAGCGATGAGGACTCATTTGGGAAAGAAAACCCTCGGCCTCTGGTCTGACTTGTGGACGGGCCTGCCTTCGTCCACTCTGGCTACGGTAATACAGTCCCACAGCCTGTGTGGCTTCAGGTACAGAAGCTTATTTTCTCACAGTTCTGGATGCTGAGAAGTCCCCAGGCAGGGTGCCCTGGTTCAGCTGCTGGAGAGGCTGTCCCTTGGTGTGGGGATGTCTGCCTTCTTGCTGGGTCTTCCCAAGGGCCTGGGGCCAGGTGAGGACACTTGTGTCAGATCAGACGCCCTCCACCACCCTGTGACCTCTGTCAAGGCGCCATCTCTAACACGGGGATTGGGATGTCAACATCTGACCTTGGGAGGGGTCACATTTCAGTCCGCAGCAGTCCCCATCTGTTGGAGGGTGAGATTCCCTCGCCCTCCTGAATTACGGTGAAAAGCTAAAGCCTGGTGTGGTAGATAGAACGTGACTTCCCTTCCAGGGACACCTGGATTTTATCTGGGCTTTGTTAGCTACTTCTTTTTTTAATCAGCAGCTGGGTGACTTGGATGAGTTCATTGCCCTCTCTGAGCCTCACTTTCAGTGTCTGAGTTGTGGAGATGGTGCCCATATGGGGAACAGCATGACAGGGTCTGTGAGGTCACTAAGCCGGTCTAGAGCAGCTGTGGACTGTCGCACCTCTCCCCACTCCCACCCCTCCCTGCACTCCAGCACGGCTGCCTCTGCCTCTGCCCATGCAGGGCGGGAGGGTGTCCAGGGACAGACGCTTCATCCTGGGACACTCTAGACCGCGTTGCCCCCGGGTCTTCCTGGGCTCTTGTTTTTAAAGCGGGTCTTGTTTTTAAAGCTCCAATAATGGTCCTGCCAAGAATGAGACCTAGCCAGGAGATAGGTTGCTCTCCAGATCAATTCTGAAGTAGCCTCCCAGATGCCAGACCTCCATCTGTCTCTGTCTCTGTCTGTTGTGATCCACCCAGCTTGTGATCAAGACTGAATTCACCAGGTGTAGGGGCTGGGGAGGAGGGAGGGCTGAAGCCTGCTTTTCTAGACATTTCTTTACCTTTGTTCATCTCAAAGGTGGGATGGGCAGGCTCTCTCCTCCTCCCTGCTCTACCTTATCTGTCCAGGAGGTGGTCTACTTTAAACAAGGAATGTCTCAGCACAGAGAAGTGTCATGGACCCAGAAATCCCCAATCCCAGTGGGAGCCCTGAGCTCACTCCTTATTGGTAGCAGGCCTTGGAGAGAAATCTCAGTTCCCCCTTCTGAAATTGGAGCTCACAATAGTATTTGCTTCATCAGGTTGCCTAGAGACAAAGTGAGATAAGATGTGTTCCCTTAGCTCCAATAATGGTCCTGCCAAGAATGAGACCTAGCCTGGAGATAGGTTGCTCTCCAGATCAATTCTGAAGTCGCCTCCCAGATGCCAGATCTCCATCTCTCTCTGTCTCTGTCTGTTGCTCTCTTTCCCGAGCTGTGCAACCTTGGCCAGGTTGCTTCCCCTCTCAGAGTTTTAAAGATAATGATGCCTTTCTCAAAGTTGTGGGATTCTCCTAAAGGGACGTGAAGCTGGCTGTAATATACAACACGAAGGTTGGTGATCATCATGAAGTGGGAGTCTCACTGCTTCATTGGCTGTGTGCACGCTTCCCAGGAGCTCTCTTGAAGGCTGGAAATGAGGCCAGGTGGGCTTGGTGCAGGTTCAAGCTCTTGAATCAATCCCAAAGAGCAAATCTCAGAAATAGCTCCTACTGATCGGTACTTGAAACCGCCATTGCCTGCGGCTCTGTTTAACCTCTGAGAATCTGTCCGTGTCCATGGGCAGTCGGTGCCCAGTCCACCTGCTCCAGCAGTACCCACTGCATCTGGGGACAATGCCTCAGCTGGCTTCCTGGCTCCAGCCCTTAGCTCCGGTGTGGGTCATGCTGAGCGTGGGTTGGGGAAGTGGGCCTCCCGTGCCCTCCAGCAGCAGAGAGGAGTGCGTGTGGTGCTGAGTTGGACCGCCTCTTTGGTAGGACCTCTCCAAGGTCAGGGTGTGTGCCTCCTTTGGTCCCAGAGCCCCAAGAATGAGTCTGTCCTCTAGGAATTGTGAGGGACCTGTCTGGACACCTGTTCCACAGCTGGTCCAGGAGCAGAACCTCCAGGATGGTCCAACTGGTCAACAGCCTCCTGCTCAGCAGTCACCAAAGCACCAGTGCCAGCACCGCCGCGCCCCCCATGCCTACCGAGAATCCCTGCCCAGAGCCCTTGTCACCGTGGTGCTGAACAGTGAGTTCCCGCTCCGTCATCTCTCTTTATCAGTGAGAATTCTGTTGTAAGGAATAATTTTCTTTTCCATGAAAAAGAATCAATTATTTACATCAGTGTGGACTCATGAATTCTTATCTGATCGATTGTAATCCATGGCCAGAAGTCTTCTGTTGTTCAGGTTTTGCTATCTTTGGCTAATTAGTGTGCCCTTGGAGCCGGGTTCTGTGTCCCGGGTCCTGACATCTCCCCACCAGGTTTGGAGCTACGCCTTAGGCTTGTCGGGGGCTCTTCCTCTGCTTCACCTGCGCCAGCCCTAGACTCAGCCCTGGCTTTTGAGGGGTTCTTGCCAGAAGTACGTAACCTGGGTTTAATAAGAAGGAAATACCAGGCAAACCCCAATTGAGGGACACCCAAATAACTGGTCAGAAGACAAAGAGTGGCTGAGGAATGATTCCGGATCCAGACAGACTAAGGGCATGGCATCCTGGGGCAGCTTCTGGCCCTGGGTCAGATTCTGCATTGGAAAAAGACATGGCTAGTGGAATTCAAATGAGGTGTCTTGAGGAAGCAGAAGCATTGTACAAAAGTTAATTTCCTGATGCAATTTAGTAATTGCACTGTAGCGTTATAAGATGTTGATGTCTGAGAAGTCACAGGTTGTATAGAAATTCTCTGTATTTTATAAATTCTTAATTTTGTAAGAGTTTGTGTGAGATTATTTTAAAATGAAAAGTAAAACGTTACCCAACACAGTGAGACAGATTTATGTGCTAACATGAAATGCTTTCCATCATCAATTAATTGAAAAAGACAAATTATAGCACCGTTTGTGGAACTGGCCCATTTTGTTGTTGTGAAAATGGAACGGGGCAGTGCACATGTGTATTTATCGGCACGTGGGAGAAATTCTGAGAAGGGTATGAGTTTCCTGTCAGCAGACATTTCTGGGAAATGTGATTGGAAGGCGTGAGACAGAGTCAGTAGAGACTTTTACTTTTTGATAATTTTTTTTTTTTTTTAAACAAAAGAGCGTGTCCTAATATTGCAGTGGGAAAGTCCTCAGATTGTGGGTTAGTGAATGGGCGTGCTTCTGCCCGGGAGAGCTGGCTGTGCTACCTCTGCGCCCAGCTCACCCTCTCTGTGCTTTCCTATCCACGGGGCCATTAAAGAGGAAATATTTAATAGTCCTCTTTCATTATCTCTGTCGGGCCCTCCCTGTCAAATTGCACCCACAGGGGAAATATTCCTCCAATGGTAGACTTTTTGTCTGAAGACAGGTTTGGTTTCAAGGTAGACCTTTTTTGATTTGCCAAGGGACAATCCTGTCAAGGAGCAACGATTCATTCAAAGGTGCTTGGCATGTCATCTCAGTTAACCATTCGTCCTGGGAAGTTTTAATGATCACGAGGCTTTTGCAACTGAAGTGAAATCTCCCTTAGGTGGGTTTATTTTACGGACAGGTTTGGTTTCAGGTGGACACCTCTTGTTTGAGAGGGAAGAAGTGAGAACAGAAGTACCGTCTCTTGAGCGAGGCCTCCTGAGTGCCCTGAGCTACTGGAATGTCACCGAGGTTACCTGCTACTGGGGACATTCTTCCAGTTTGCCAGTGAGGAAACTGATGCAAAAGCCTCTGGGGCATCCACGGAGGCGGACCCTGCAAGAGCTGCTGCCTGCCCTTTTGGCCCTGGCTCCTTCCAAGGCTTGCTCTCTGGAATGGTTCCCCCCCCATTCCCTCCCTCCCTGCGGGCTCTGGGCTGCCCCACTGACCTGCTGTAGCTGGCTCCCCTGCCTGGCATGGTGTCTCTGTGGATGGAGCCCTCAGCAGTGACTGTAATGACAGTGGTGACAGTACATAAGGAATCCATGCTTGTGTCTGTCAAACTCCGATGGCCCTGGGCATAACGTCCAGGCACCATGTCATCATTTCTCTCCCCTGGGGTTGCAGCTCCCTGTGGGCTGGGCCTGAAAGGCAGAGGCTGGCCCAGAAGCTAAGGGGCTCTGACGCTCCGGCTCACTTCTTGTTCATCTGGATGTGTCAGCTCTTGCAGTAAGTTTGCTAGCTCCTGAGCCCAGACAACTGAGTCTCTCCCAGAATCATGGCCACTTGTTCCCAGAAGTCATAAATACGTGGTTGAGCCCGTATCAGTCCCATTGCCATTGTATCAGTGACTTATCAAGCTAAGTGTGGAGAATCTAGTTATTAAACTGCACAGCTCAAAAGCTTCTGTTGAATTCATCAGCAAAAACACTTTATGGGGAAAAGGAGGAAATAGGGGGGGGGAATCCATTGTTTTAAAACCTTTTAATTTTATTTGTTATCATTAGTTGTACATGACAGGTGAATGCATTTATACATTCTGATAGATTGTACATAAGTAGAGTGTAATCTCATTTTTCTGATGATACCTATAGCAGGATCACATCGGTCATGCAGCATACCTGTAAATGAGGTAATAATGTCTGTTTCACTCTACTATCCTTCCTACTCCCATAAATCCATTTTTGACAGAAATAATCGTTGTCCTATAACTCTGATAAAAGAAATGATATGATAAAAATTTATTTTGATTACATCAATAAAGTATCACATATCAAAGTATCTCTCTTTTTTAAAAAATATTTGCTCCGCAAAGGGCCTTTTCTGTCCTGCCTAAGACACAGGTGCCATTATAGAGGAAGTGTTTAATAGTCTGCTCGCATTATCTCTTTTAGGCCCTCCGTATTAAATTGCACCCATAGGGCAAACTTTCCTTGAATGGTAAACTTTTTGTCTGAAGACATTAAAGACATGCAGATGTTATTAAGTGGACCTTTATCCAGGGCTGTGAATTTTTCAAAATTGATTTTTTCAAATAATGGTACAACATTAGACCTTGAAAAGCACATTAAAGCATCTTCTAACAGTTGGTAAATCCAATAAAAGCAATAATCAGGAGGATGGGCACTTCTCTATGTGTCCTCCTGTGCATGGACCATGTAAACATAAGGGGAACAGGCAAGGAGCCATATGGCCAGTCCCTGCGTCCCTGCCCCAGCGCTGGACGTGATCAGTGGGTGGGTCACATGGTGGCTAAAATGGAATGCTACTTCTGTTGGAATGAAAAATACACATGTATCTCTCTGGCTCTTTTGGCACCCAGTCTTTCTAACTTATAGATAAGATTCTGACATAGCAGGGTGTGGTGATGTACGTCTGTAATCCCAGCAACTGGGGAGGCTGAGGCAGGGCAATTGCAAGTTTAAGGCCCAACTCAGCAACTTAGATGCTTACTCAAAATAGAATGGGCTGGGGGTGTAAATTGTCCCGGTACTGCCGCCCCCCCACCATACACAAATTTTGATTCTGGCTTTGGAAATCATAGGAAATAGATTCCAGTAAGAATCATAGTTCCATAAGACATGATTTCAGGAAATCAGCTGGTAAAGATAAGTATTTCCATGGCCGAGCAGCAAGAATCACTGGCTAAGTGGTGAATTGATTGACAGGAACCCAAAAACAGAAGTTGCAGTTGTGCTGAGCGGGGGCCTGTGCAGCTGCTTTTCAGTGTTCCAACAGAAGCTTCCCTGGACTTGCTGTTCCCTAAGCCTCCACGTGACTGATGCGTACCTTGGACTATGTCCCGTCTCATTCCACTTCCACGGCAGTGGCTTTTGGCAGCTGGTGTTACTGAGCGTAACAGTTGTTCCAGTGTCCATGGGAGTGCGATTTTAGGAGAACACCTGTTCGATCATTGCATCCTGTTAAAGGTCCTTGATGCTTTTATCTTACAAACTGTAAAGCTCTCTATATTTCATCCCACTTCCAGTCAATGCCAGGGCCATGCTCTCTGGACCACTCCTGAGACTGGCTGGGCAGCTAGCTTCTTCCTCACCCAGTTCACGTTTTGTGATGCTTAACTTGTCATGGGGTTTTCGTGGTGGGACATCCTGGCCTCTGCTCACTGTCCTTTCTGCATAAGAACCGTATCACCCAAGGCTTTGATGGCTGGAGTCTTCAGGACCTTTGGCAGCTCTCCCTAACTGTCAACGCGCAGGCCTCTGACGCTTTGGAAGACATGTGACTACTCTTCAGCAAGTACTCATTAGTGTCCTCAAGTGGTACAGGTCCCCTGGGAGGGGTCCAGGCTTCTACTTGTTTTCCAAGCTATTGTCCTTGAGCGTCTTCTCCCGGCTGGGAGCTGTCCTGGGCATGAGGAGTGCGCGAGCCTGGCCTGCCACATCTTGCCTTGAATCTTACTAGATCTCACTCCCTTAGCAGAAGACAAGTTGCAGTTTCACAAAGGCTGATGTTTTGCCTCTGTGTTCATCATGACATAGCACCTACCTCATCTGGAGAAGACAGGCCATCTTCACTTCTGTGCCTCTGTCTCTATGTCCTCCTTGGCAAAATGGAGATCCTAATACTAACTAGTTTCTCATAAGGCCATTGTGAACATGGTCTCTGGATTGCATCTGGCTGGCAAATAGTTGGGGCTCCATAATTCCTTACCTGTTCCTTCCCTTACCTGAAGATTGGGCAATCATTTCCTTGGGGTTAGGAAAAAATTTTGTGTGTGTGTGTGTGTGTGTGCGCGCGCGCGTGTGTGTTATGAGCGTGACTCATTTAGTCACTTTATTCGGCCTATTTTCAGCAGCATATCCTAGACCCTGTGTTAATGCTCGAGTCCCACAGATAAAAGACCCTTCCAGAAGTGTTTGCCATCCTCTGGGAAATGTGAAGTTGTACATGAGCATAGGTTTGGCCCATCAGGTTTGCCATGAATGGGGACCCAAGGGTTCCAGGGTCCTTAAAAAATGAATATGGACCTGAGAGAACCATGCCTCGTCTCTGGTCCAACCCTGGGTTTGCAAGGGGAGGGACTGTGTATTTTTGCATCTACACCTCCCAGGGTTTAGGTCCCTGCCTGGCACAGCAGGGCACAGGGTAGGCTGGGCACAGTGGCTGTTCTCTGGGAGTCTGTCCTCCTCTCTAAACAGCGGGTGAGCCAACTTTGTGAAGCTGTCCGTCAGCGCTTGCAGTCTGGGATCTTCTGATGGGTGCTGAAGCAGCAACCTGAGTTGGAGCTGCCGGGAAGGTCACGATTTTTGTGACATTCTCTGACTCTCAGCATTGCTAGAAGCTGACTAATTTTGAGCGGGGAAGTGAGGGTTTTGAAATGTCCCTGCCTGTGCTTCTGGCCTCATGGTCAAATCAAATAGTTATTTCTGATAAGTTCTTTGGCTTCTGTGAAGCCGCCTGGCCGTGTCTGCCGTGGGTGGTGCTGATAATGAACTCAGCAGAGAACACAGACTGGGGGTGGGGTGGGAGCCAGTGGGCGGTGAGGATGGGCTTTCTAGCCCATTTCAACGTAATGAGAAGGCTTTGCAGGTAGTTAGTTAGTACTGACTGCTACCATATTCTCTCCCCACTTCCATTGAAAATGAAGTTCTGCTTGGGCAGAATTGACCAAGAATCAGGGACTTGGACAGGATGCCTCGTAAGAAGTGCAACTTGGCGATTTCTAGAGTGCTTTTTTCTTTTCAGAGTGTTTCCCCCTGAGCTCTTCTTCTTCCAGACTCTGAGCATTTAAGCTTTTATTTATTTTTTTATTTCTTTCTTTTTTTTTTTTTTTGTGGGGTTGGGGATTAAACCCAGGGCCTTGTGCTTGCAAGTCAAGCACTCTACCCACTGACCTATACCCCAGCCCACATTTAAGCTTTTAGAATGTCAGCAGCTGGGTATTCTAGAAAGATCATAGACTTAAGAAACTTTCCAAGAAACTGGTGGGAATCAACATGTTACTAGAGGTGTATCCCTGTTATTTAATTTACCATTTTGAGTTGCAGTTTCTTCTTCCAACAAAGAAAAAAAAAGTCAACTGTTTAAGAATAATACTAGATGCCATAACAAATAAACCTCAGTATTTTAGGTACTTCAAAGATGCCTCATCCTGATGTCACTGTCCCTGCCTCATCCTGATGTCACACCCCACCAGGGTGTTCCTGGTTAGTAGGTGACTGCTTTTCATGCAGTGATTTGGAGACCCAACTCTCTTCCCTGTCATTCTGCCATTGCTGGGAATTTGAAGTCCATCCTGCTGGCAGAGGGGGGAACAACAGTAGAAGGGCATGACCACTTTAAAAAAATTATTCTACATTCTATATAAAAACATAAAGGCGGTTCATATTTATGGGGTACCATGTAATGTTTTGATGCCTATAGCATTTGCGTAATTTTAAACTGGAGTAAACATATCTATGTCTGCATTTCTTGTTTCTTTATAATACACTCAAAATTCTTCCTTCTAGTTTTTTGAAGTATATGGTACATTATTATTTTCTATAGTCATTTCACTGTATAGAGCACCCCAGAACTGCCTGCAAGAGCACCCCAGAACTGCTGACTCCTCTCAAATGACAATTGCATGTCCACCAGCCCCTTCCTCCCCCTTGCTCTCCAACCGCTGGTAACCAGTGTTCTAATCTCAACTTCTATGGGATCAACCTTTTTAGGTTCTACTTAGAAGAATCTGTCTTCCTGTGCTGGCTTATTTCACTCACCATAATGACCTCCAGTTTTATCCATGTTATCACAAGTGACAGGATCCCCTTCTTTTTTTAATGACCAGGTGAGAGTCCACTGTGTGTGTACCACATTTTCTTTATCCATTCATCGTCTGATGGACACGAGGGTTGCTTCCCTTTCTTGGCGACTGCAAATAGGGTCACAGTGAACATGGGAGTGCACGTGTCTCTTCGACATTCTGATTTCATTTCCTTTGGATGTGCATCCAGTACTGGGATTTCTGGGTCATATGATTGTTCTAGTTTTAATTTTTGGAGAGACCTCCATTCTGTTTCTCATAATGGCTTTTCTAATTTATATCTCCACCAACAGTGTGCAGGGGTCCCCCTTTCTCCTCATCTTTGCCAGCACTTACTACCTTTTGTCTTTTTGATAATAACTGTTCTTACTAGAGGAAGGTGAGAGCTCATTGTGATTCGATTTACATTTCCCTGTTGCTTAGTGATGTTGAACATTTTTTCATTGTATTTCTTTTTTGAGAAATGTCTGTTTAGGTCTATTGCCTGTTTTTTATATGTAGGTTCTTGGAGATTTTTTATTTATTTTTTATTTTTTTGCTATCTGGGGTTCCTCATATACTCTGAATCGTAACCCCTGTCAGATGTGTAGTGTGCAAACATTTTCTCTGGTTTTGTAGATTGTCTCTTCACTCCGATGAGTGTTTTCTTTGCTTGCAGAAGCTTTTTGGTTTGATATAACCCATTTTTCTCTGTGTTTTTGCTTCTTGTGCTTTGGGCATCTTGTTGAAAATATTCTCGCTGATTCCAAAGTCCTGAAGCATTTCCCTAGGTTTTCTTCTGGTAGTTTCAGGTCTTGCGTTTAGGTCTTTATCCATTTGTAAACAAATCAGCTGGCTGTGGACGTGTGGGTTTCCTTCTAGCCTCTCTGTTCTGTCCCCTGGTCTGTGTGTCTGTTTTTGGCCATGCTTTGCTGTTTTGATTATCACAGCTTTGTAATGCATTTTGTTCTTTTTGCTCAAGATGGCTTTGAGAATTCAGTTTTTTTTCTTGTGTCTCCATATAAATTTCAGGATTATTTTTCTCCAGTTCTGTGAAGCAAGTCATTTGTCTCTGGATAGGAATTGCATTGAATCTGTGGATTGCTTTGGGTAGTGCAGACATTTTAATAATACTGACTCTCCCAGTCCATAAATGTGGAGCGTCTTTCCATTTTTTAATATTGTCTTCAGTTTCTTTCATCAATGTATTGTAGTTCTTATTGTAGAGATGTTTTAAAACTTTTGTAAAATTTATTCTTAAGTATTTTTTTTTGTAGATATAAATGGGATTGCTTTTTAAATTTCTACTTCAGATAATTTGCTATACATGTATATAATATCTACTGATTTTTATATGTTGATTTTGTATCCAAAACTTTGGTGAATTTGTTTATTAGTTGTATAAATTTATTTTACTCTAGTCTTTAGAGATATTCTATGTATGAGATCATTTTGTCTGTAAATAGTGGCAGTCTTTCTCATTCCCAGTTTGGCTGACTTTTCCCTCTTCTCTTCTCTCCTCTCTTCCCTTCCCTTCCCTTCCCTTCCCTTCCCTTCCCTTCCCTCTTCTCTCTTCTCTCTTCTCTTCTCTTCTCCCCTCCCCCTCCCTCCTCCCTTCCTTCCTTCCTTCCCTCCTCCCTTCCTTCCTTCCTTCCTTCCTTCCTTCCTTCCTTCCTTCCTTCCTTCTTTCTTGGCTTCTTTCTTTCTTTCTTTCTTTCTTTGGCGATGTTGGAGATCCACCCCAGGGTGCCTCGCACATGGTAAGTGTGAGCCCTGCCACTGAGCTCCATCTCCAGCCTTGAAAGGGGTTTTTCTTTCTCTTGCCTGGTGCTCTGGCTGGGATTTCTACTGCTCCAGTGCTACATTGAATTAAAGTGGTGAACGTGGACATCTTTATCTTTATCTAAATCTTAGAAAGTTCCAGCTTTCCCCATGCGGTATTATGTTAGCTGTTGGCCTACTGTGTATGGCATTTATTCTGTTGAGGGATATTCCCTTTATGCCCAATTTCCTTAGAGTTTTTATCAAGAGGTAATGTTGAGTTTTATCAGATGCTTTTTATGCATTAATTGAGATGATCATGTGGATTTTATCCTTTAATCTGTTGATAGGGTGTATCACATTTATTAACCCTTCCTTGCATCCCTGGGGTAAATGCCACTTGATCATGGTGAATAATCTTTTTTTTTTTAATAACTTTTTATAACTTTATTTATTTGTTTATGTATCTGTGGTGCTGGGCATTGAACCCAGCGCCTCACACGTGTGAGGCAAGTGCTCTACCTCTGAGCCACAACCCAGTCCTGTGCTGTTGGATTCAGTTTGCTAGCATTTGTTGAGGATTTTTGCATCTATGCTCCTCAAGGATATTGACCTATAGTTTTGTTATGTCCTTCTCTAGTGTCATATCTAGGTAATGTTGGATTGTAGAATGGATTTGGAAGAATTCCCTCTTCTTCAATTGTTTGGAATAATTTGAGAATAATTAGCATTAGTTCTTTCAATGTTTGATTGGACTCAGTAGTGAAACCATCTGGTTCTGGGCTTTTCTTTGATGAGAGCCTTTTTATGATGGGTTCAATGTCATTATCAGTCCTCCCAGGATAACTGGTTCTTCCTTATTCAGTCTTGGGAAGGTGTATGTGTGAAGGAATTTTTCCATTTCTTCTGTACTATCAAGTTTGTTGGCATATAGGTTTCATACCAACCTCTTAAACATTTTGCCCTGGATATGGTGGACAGTCACTCCACTTTCCAGAGGTGAGCTCTAGGCGAGCTCCAGAAGGCAGTTGGAGACCATTCTCCACCATAATATGTTGCTTTACAGTTGGATACAAGTCAGCCAAGTTGGGTGGGTATGGATACACCCTAGTGTGGTACCTGCCCCAGACTCTTCGCCTTTATTATTTGTGGATTTTTCTCCTCCTCCTTCCTATTGTAGCTTCATAGAGTTACTAATTTTTTTGTCCATATGTTTTTCTTTATAAACTAATCTGTTAAATTCCTAAATTGACGTCACGTTTGCCATTTTGGGATGGGGTCAGTCTTTTTTGTACTGGATTTTTATCAGTGCTTTGCCAAAAATTGTTGATCAATTGACAATTTTCTGATGGTCCCTACTGGGCTGTGTAGCTTCTTATTTTACTTTTTGAAGTGTTTCTACTAAGAACTAAGCAGAATCTGCAAGAGGGTTTTGGCTCAGTGCAGGGGCAGAGATATTTGCCAATGAGGGTATTTGAGCACAAGGACAATTTTCTGAAGACTTAAAGGAGCCTCCTTTGGAGGTCTCCCTCAAATCCTATCCACGTTTGCAATGTTTACTGGGGGCCAGGGGCCAAGTGCTTACCTGTGTTGGCTCCAGAGTCCTCTCAGTGGACTCCTCTGAGAGTGGTGGTCCTCCTCCTCTCAAGCTGGACCTTGAGGCCACAGAGGTCAAGAGGATCCGAGACCAGGCAGTAGCGGCGGAAGTGTGGAGCCACAGCCAGCTGTGCCTGCCCTCTGGCCTCACCATGAGACTTCTGAATGGTAACGTGCTTTCTTCCCAACTCTTTCATGGGTGTTCGAGATACAGATGTGAGTCATAGGCCTGGTCTCCAAGGGACTCATGGTTTGGTAGGGGTGAACCATGGTAGGGGTGGGATAGATTTTGAAAGTGCATATAGTTGATTCTCATTATTAGCCATTATTAGTTTTGTCCTAACAAAGCTGCTGTGACCATGGAATTAGCCACAAAATCATTGACCCAGAAGAAATACAGGGTTCTGTTCCTGGATGCCTCTGGCCATAACATTTTTGTCAACCCATCATCCATGATCTTGTTTTATGTATGTGTCTTTTTTTTTCCCCTCCCAGGGAGTGAACCCAGGGTCATCCACTTGCTAGGCAAGTGCTGTACCACTGAGCTACATCCCACCTCTTTTTATTTTATCTTGAGGCAGAATCTCATTGAGTTGATCAGGCTGACCTTGAACTTGTGAGTCTCTGGAGTTGTAGGCATGTACCACTGCACCCAGCTCTGTGTCTCTGTAAAAGCATCTTCTTCAGTATATACTGTTGAGTCATTAGCACTGAACTTATGGCCCAAAATAGTGGAATTCATGCCTGAAGGAAGCTTCTTCAGTGTGTTTTCCTTGTAAGGCACATCAGTGCCACTTGGCTTAGCATTTCTGTATGACACTTGGGACCATCAAAAGGCACAATAATGAAACAAACAAAAAGAGGTGTTACTAAATCAACTGGGGGGACTCTGTAAAAGTGTAACACCTGAAACCAGAAACAGAGCATCGTCCTGTTTAGCTTTGGCTGGGTGACTCATAATTTGCACTCCTCTGCAAATGAAGAGGAACGACTGTGAAAGTACCAAAAATTTTGATTTGGGGATTACAAATAAGTTTTAACCAGTAAGCAAGTTTGCAAATACAGAATCCACAAATAAGGAGAATTGGCTGTACATTACAACCAAGTGGACCAGAACACCGTCCCAGGAGAGGCAAATCGGAGGATTCCTACAGAGGTTTCCAGAGCAGGCAATGCCTTCAACCAGGGTTTGGCTGACTTTCTCTGAAAAGGGCCAGAGCGTGAATATTTTAGGCTTTGCCAGCCACACAGTCTCCGTGGCAGCTATTCAACTCTGTCTTTGTAGCACGAAAGGAGCCATGGATGATACAGAACAAATGGGCATGGCTTTTTGCCAATAAAACGTTATGTTTGCACACTGAAACTAGAATTTCACATAATTTTCACATGTCACAAAATGCTATTCCTCTTCTGATTTTTTTTTTTCCCCAACTATTTTAAAATGTAAAAGGCATTCTTAGCTCATGGGCCAAACAAAAGCATATGGTGGCCAGATTCGGACTGAAGGGTGTGGTTTGGCAACTCCAGTCTTAGGCACTCTTAGGTAGGGAATGCGTGCTAATTAAGGAAGTGTTAGTTTAGAAAGACACTAAGGATAAAGTTAAAACATCACCCTGAATCCTATGACCCACAGATTTTCACAAATGGCACATAAATAATCCCACATGGGCACATATGTCCACATGGGGTCAATCCTGTAGTCTTCCTGTAATTGGTTTACCTCTGTGGTAATGTGGAAATCCGCCTGCACTGAGGTAGATCCCCATCTCATGTGATGGCCAACCGTGATGCTAGACCATGGCTTATGTTCTGGGTCCTTGCTATCGTCCCATAGATTGTCAGGAAGGATCCAGTATAAGTTCTCCCATGCGTTCACCCCGGGGTAGGGCATGCAGCAAAGATGAAGCACACCAGACCCTACCTTAAGACACTCAGGATTGAATAAGCCACACAGGCCACACGCATGACAGGTGTATGTGGCAGAAGTCATGACTCCCTGGTCAGTTCCAGGGCTGTGGAAGTTAGGAGGTGCAGGAGGTCACAGTGGAGGGACAGCGAGTCCCCTGGCTTTCCTTTTCTCTTTCTGGAGTCCATGGCTGTGGAGGGCATTGAGGGGGCCCTCTAAGATCAACCAGGGCTGTCATGGTCATAGCTGCTTATAGATGGAAGTACACAGACTCAGGGGACAACGGATGGAGGCTTGGAGCTGATCCTGCAGACATCACACTCTCAGGTGCCTCTACCTGAGTTAAGCCCTCCTGCCTGGTACTGAGATCCCAGGGTGCTCTCTTTCTCTACATTGTGTCTAGATGTTTCCATATCAAAAAGACCTTTTCAGAGTCATGGAGGGCAGTGGAGGGCAGTGGAGAATGGAAGAGATGGGAATGGAAGAGAGTGGAGAATGGCAGAATAGATGAGTAAGGTTTTTTGCCCTCCACATTTTTTATTGGCGCATAATAGTTGTACATACTGGTGGAATTTGCTGTTACATATTCATACAGGCACACTATATAACAATGTAATGTGGCCAATATCACTCCCAGCGCAACCCCTACCCATCCCACCTCCGGTCCCTTTCCCTCCCTTTGATTTTTCTGAGATCTGCTCCTACCTTCCTTTTCCTTTTTCAATCTAGCTTCCACATATGAGAGAAAACATACATCCCTTGATTTTCTG
Organism: Glaucomys volans; assembly: GCA_020662805.1. Taxonomy (NCBI): domain Eukaryota; kingdom Metazoa; phylum Chordata; class Mammalia; order Rodentia; family Sciuridae; genus Glaucomys; species Glaucomys volans. The sequence goes on along the minus strand of JAJEJO010000520.1, from coordinate 673,118 downwards.
AGTTTGACTGATTTCATTTAACATAATAGTCTCTAGTTCCATCCATTTTTCCTGCAAATGACACAATTTCAATCTTCTTTATACTGAATGAAGCTCCATTGTGTATAGGTACCAAATTTTCTTTATCCATTCTTCCATTGATAGACACCTCGGCTGGTTCCATGGTTTAGCTGTTGTGAATTGCTTTGCTATTAACCTTGGTATGCATGTGTCACTGTGTATGATGACTTTAATTCTTCAGGATAAACACTGAGGAGTGGGACAGCTGGGTCATGTGGTGGTTCCATGCCCAGTATTTTGAGGAACCTTCATATTGATTTCCAGAATAGTTGCACTAATTTAAAATCCCACTACAAGTATAAAAATGTCCCTTTCTCTCCACATCCTCTTCAGTATTTATTATTGCTTGTATTATTTTAAAAACAATTTTTTTAATTTGTTGTAGTTAATGACAGTAGAATGCATTTTGCCACATCCTACATAAGTGGAGTGTAACTTTTCATTCTTCTGGTTGTACGTGGTGTAGAGTTATACAGGTCATGTAATCACATGTGCACAAAGGGTACTCATGTCCTACTCATTCTACTGTCATTCCTGGTTTTATTCTTTTTTTTTTTTTTGGTACTGGGGATTGAACCCAGGGGCACTCCACCACTGAGCCACATCCCCAGCCCTATTTTTGTATTTTATTTAGAGACAGGGTCTCACTGAGTTGCTGAGGCTGGCTTTGAACTTGCGATCCTCCTGCCTCAGCCTCCCAAGTGCTGGGATTACAGGTGTGCACCACCGCACCCGGCTTCTGTTTTTATTCTTAATGACTGCCTTCTGACTAGTGTGACATGAAATCTCAGTGTAGTTTTGATTTGCATTTCCCTAATTGTTAATGATACATTTTTTTCATGGATTTATTGGTCATTTGCATTTCTTCTTTTGAGAAATATCTACTTAATTCATTCACCCACTTATTAATTATTTGATTTTGGGGTGTAAAGTTTTTGAGTGCTTTTTGTATTCTAGATGAGAATCCTCTGTCGGAAGAGTAGCCAGCAAAGCTTTTCTCCCATTCTGCAGGTTCTAGATGGGCAGGTTTGGGTACCACCAAGAGTGCTGCTGTCTGGTTCAGGAGCTGTTCAGAATCGCAGTGTCCACACAGCAAACACCCTTAGCTGTCTCTCCTTATTTTTAAACAGATTAAAAGGACTTGGACACCAAATGCCTCACTTACGTTGGCAGCTTCCCTCAGCTTGTCACCTGTCAGACAAGGGCCCCATCTCTGGGGCTCTCAGCATCCCTGAGTCAGAGATCACGCTGCGCACGACTGAACCGCAGGTCACACTCCGCTCCCGTGTTCTCCAGAATCAGTGGAATATCAAGGTCACTCACCATCCTGCCAGCCTGGTGTTCGTGACAGTCTGAGAACGGGCAGATCCGTTTTGGAGATCCTTTGTGCATCCTGTTGTGTGCATCCTGTTGTGCGCATCCATGAAGGTGTGGACTGCGGTGATGTTTGCAACTCTGGAAGATCAGGACCAGCTTCAGTGTCTGTCACAGGGAAGAGGCAAAGGTGCTGTGCACATGTACAAAGTCCATTTTTCAGTCGTCTAAATGTGAAAACAATGGTTCTTAAATGGCACATTCTGGGGGAAAGACAGAGGATGCAAATTGTTCAAATGGCATGAAGATAAGGAAAGGAAAGGAAGAGCTGCCGGAAGATGTCAGACCATATCAACCACAGGTCAGCGACCACATCTCCAGCAGCTGCTCTGTGCCAGGCAGCCAGGCTAGAAGTCAGCGCAGGGTCCCTCAAGGAGATGGGCAGCTGCCTCTGTTTCTACCATGAGGCTCCTCAAAGCCTGATCTGAGCTGACCTTGTCCCCAACCCATGTAACGGTGTCTTCATTCCACGGTGCATGGCCACGTGTGATGGCATGGCCATGGCGGGAAGCGGTGACCTTCTGCTTGCTCCTCATACTGAGCAGTCACAGGAAGGAAGTCCTGGAGAAATGCCAAGGGGGAGCTACTACCAAAGTATTCCATGTGGAGAAATCTTTGCTCCAGGTGCCAGCAGTGAAGTAGAGGGCACCTTCTTGGGCGGCCTCAGGTCCATGCACCAGGGCGAGTGGTCATGGGGAGGATTGCAAATGAGCAAGCCTCACATCCTCTGGACAGGCGGCTAGTGCTGCGCCTGGAGTCCACCGGCTCTTCCCCGCCTCCTCCCCACTTAAAATTCCCTGGGTCTGACAGCAGGAGGGAAGGGCTGGCCCTGTGGAGGCTCTCCTTGTTCTTGGACAATCAAGTCTGATGCATAATGATCATAGCAGACGGGCCCCGAGGTCCGAGGCTTAGTCTGCAGCTGCGGTTGGTCCTCACCGAGGAGGCGTGTCCAGCTTTGGAGAACTTGGCCGTGCAGCTGGCCGGGCTGCCCAGTTCCCAGCAGTGCGGTCAGCAGTGAGCTGCCCCTGGTTGGGCGGGGTTTCCAGTTTCTGCACACGTCAGTGCTGCTGCCCTGGACCAGCTGGAGGCAGGCGCGGAGCTCAGGATGCTGCTGCTGCCTCCCAAGATGCGAGCCCGGGAAATGGGGTAACGCAGCGTGGGGAGGGGGTTCATTTTATGTTCAGGGCTTTTTTTTTTGAATGTGAAAGATAATGGAAAACATTAAAAATCGCTATAACCATACCAATTTTAAAAGCTAATAGCATGAAGAAGGGAGTGTGTTCAATACCAGTTGGAAGCCCCCTGCCCCTTCTGGAGATGATCCCTGTCGTCAGCGTGGTGATTCATGCAAACCCACTGGTGCCCTGAACTGGGTGTGTGTTGATTTTTAGGAAGAAATTCCAACATGACAGACTTGAGACTAACAAAGTTTTATTTTTATTTTTTTATTGTTTGTTCTACTTAGTTATACATGACAGCAAATCATTTTGATTCACTGTGCACAGATGGGGTACAACTCTTCATTTCTCTGGTTGAACATGATGTAGAGTCACACCATTCGTGTAATCATACATGTACATACATGTACATAGGGTGATGATGTCTGTCCCATTCCACAGTCTCTCCTTCCCCTGCCCCTGCCCTCCCACAAGCCAAGGTTCCTCCCTTCTTCCCTTATCCCTTCTCCCCCCAGTATGTATCAGCACCCACTCATCAGTCTTTGGTTTTGGGGGAGTTGCAAGCTCCTGAAAGGCAGCTTGGCTCCCAGTGCTCACTCCCCAGCTGCGGACAGCCTTGGTCTTCCTCCTCCATTGGACCTGGTGGTAGCCCTCAGCCTAGAGGTCACGGGCGCCTCTTCTGACTGCCAGGCCTCCGTCTGGTGCACGGGTTGTCCTCCGTCTTCCGGGATGCTTGTGCCTTCCCTGCCCCAGGTCTCTGTTCCTTCAGGCCTGCGGGGCTCTGCTCATGTGCCCTGTCATCCTGCAGTCCTCCAGGGACCCCAGGGTGCTGTGGATAAGTGAACCTCCCAGGGTTCACCCCGCACACACTCTGAGTACCCCGAGGAGGGCTCACCACCCCTCAGCCCCATGGAGTGCCATGGACACCCTGATCCACGTCATGTGTGTTCACATGTCAATCAAGGGACATCCAGAATGAAGGAGCGAGGCAATCAGACCACGAAGGCCCCTTCGCCATACTAGGCACAGTGCCCACGTCGCCTGCTCATTAAAATAGCTCTTCAGTGCGTAGTTAGTAGATTCCTTTTGCCCTATTTTAAATTGGATGCCTCTAAGGACTTGGAAAAAATCCTCAGTATTTTTAGCACATTCTTCCTGTAACAGCATTTCTGTTTGTAGGAGCTGCTTACCGAATTCAAAGATGGCATCCACGTTGGCAAATACCAGTTGGCTCTACTTGACAGAGTACGGCTATTTTAGTACTAAAAGCTAACACATAATAGACACCTGTGATCACCATAGATTAGCCCATTTAATCCTTACACAATTCCATGAGGTTGGGATTATTTGTATGGAGGAAGAAATTGGGGCCCAGAGTGGTTAAGTGATTTATTGAAGCTCATTAGTAGTATCGCCTAATTTCAAACTCAGGCAGTTTGGCTCTGAAGCCTCTAACCAGATGCCCCCTAAACTGCCTCAACTGCTACCATTTTGGTTTGATCACCAAAGGAAGGAAAATCCTTTGTTACTGGTTCAACGTCATGGTCATTAGAATTATCACGGCAGTTCATTAATACTCTTCCTCACACCTCCTGTAGCCCAGGGCTCTGAAACTCAGAAGACTCTTGCTTCTTTCTCATACTGGCTAGCCTCAGGCACTGGAGGCTGCTGGCAGGGCAAGGACCATGCTCTCTCATGGATGTGTCCCAAGCAAAATGACCAAGTCCAGAGCCACTGTCCCCCTGGGCCTGGTGGACTTCCATCCAGCCAGGGCTTTTCCTCGTAGGCCTGTGTTCCCTCCTTCCACAAGGATGCTCCTGCTCTGGTCCATCCCAGCCTGCTTCCGCACTGGAGGGATGATCTCAGAGCTCACCTTGAGATCCCACGTGGGCCCGAATTGGAAATCATGGTATTTTCATTGTGGTTTTAATTTTGGTCTGTGAATTTTCCATGGGTGACTTTGCATCCTCAGTTGTGATAGAGGCTCATTTTTTCTCTTTTCTCTGAGTGGGGAACCATGTGGGCAGAGGGGAAAAGATCTTTTCGCATTGTATCCTAGGGAAACTGGCCAAGTGGTCTGTCTCGAGGCTGCTGGCTGGAGGACCACTGTCCTTGGAAGGAAATCATGTCCTCTGTGGGCATGATGCAGAGAAAGGGCCAGTGGAGGCCTGTGCCTGGTGACCATAGCAGGCCTTCCCTGCCCTGGAATGTGTCTTAGAAAACACTGTGTCCTTGGCCCTGAACACCCCTCTGCTGGGAAGCAGCTTACTTCCTGTTCCGGATCCCCTCCTCTCCGCAAGCCTTACTTACTGACTTAATGACTCCAGAAGTTCCTTTTCCTTAATAAAGATGATCATTGACTTTTTCAGCCTGGGTCTCGACTTCTTTGAATCCCCAAGGGCTTTGATACAAGGGAATGAATCACATTTTAGCTCAGGCTCTGCCTTAGGCAGGGCCGAAGTTCAAATGCAGGGCTGGGCCTCAGACTCTGTGCCTCCACCTCTCTGAGAAACTTCAGTTACTTACCAGAAGGGGAGGGAGTCTTCCCAGCCAGCTCTGTGGGACGGAAGGGCAGCCTGTCCTCACCTGAGGGCACCGGGAGGCCTCGAGGACAGCAGCCCTCACCTTCCCATCAGCCCCAGCTCAGCGGACTGTGTGGGGCGTTTGCTTTGGGCTGCACACTCCTTATTTCCAGGGAAGCCAGGACATTTGGGGGTGGGCCAAGGGCGGGAGTGGGTCAGTTAACATGGAGTCTTAGCTTGGGCCTTACCCTGGGTTTATGGCGCTTGGCCAGAGGAGGAAGGTCGCCTTCCCTTCTGTGGAGCTGCTTGCTCCACACCACTCTCCCAAGCGGGTTGCCGGTCAGTTCGAGCTGTGCCACGCAGCTCTTTGCTTCTGTTCTGAATTGGGAAAGGAGGACTTTGGGTGACCAGAACTTATGCCAGTTCCCAACCCGAGCCAGGTGGGCATTCCCCTGGCCTTCCATCACTCAGGCTGTCCATGACTGTGATGTGCCAAAGAATTCCCTAGCAGGAGCCAAATCTGATGTCAAGTTCATGGTGTTGCTGTTCAGGGTAATTGCTGGCTCTCCGTTTGGCTGTTCTGTGATGTCAACGGCACAGGTCTGAGTACTGACCAAAGAGCCCCAGATCAGGGCTGGGGGTGGAGCCAGAGGTAGAGGATGTGCTTTGCACACAGAGGCCCTGGGTTCAATCCCCAACACCAAGGTGGGGAGGGGGTCCCCAAAAATCGAAAGCAATAACCTGATGTCACATCCTAACTCAGACACTGTCTTCTGTTCCTTTTTTTCAGTAACATGATTCTGTGGACACTCCCCTTTTCCCAGGAATGGCCCAGTGCTTCACCATTCCTGCATCCTCTGTGGGGCCTGGGAGTGTGGCTGACTCCGTCTAATGTGCTGTCGGCAGAGACGTTGCCAGTGGGGCCTTGGAAAAGTGTCTCTGTTTCTATGGGTGAGCCTCTGCCATCACCAAGGAAGAGAGATTTCTGGGACAGCCCTTTGGTTCCAGAAGAGGGATGACTGACACATAAAATGGGGCCAGGATGCTCTGTCTGATCATCCTAGTTGAGAACAACCCAGACCCATGGACATCCAGCCAGCTCCTAGACCCCTGAGCTGGGAGGGCAAACATCGTCAAAGCTGTCTGCTGGACCTCGCTGTGTGGCAGCACCCGTGGGTGCTCTCTGCACCAGGACTTCCCACCCAATCTCATTTACCCTGCAGAGAGGAGCTGCTCTCCTGAGTTTGGAAGAGGAAGAGGAAGAGATTCACTCAGACAAATCAGACGAGCAGACAGCCCACAGCTGAGGAGGGAGCAGCATGGACCTTCAGGTCCAGGCTACCCGACCTGAAGCACCGCCTCACGTAAACCCCTCCCCATCTGCAGGCATCCAACCGAACCCAGCATGTCACTCAGGAAGGAATCTCACCTGGCAAAGGGAAGTGCTGCCCAGAGCTACCCTGTAGTCGGTGTGACCAGGTTACTGACACCCTTTCTAGTGTGCTTGTATGACTGTTGGGTCCTCGTGGGTCAGTGGTTATCATTGAGATGCCTGGGTGAGCCTCCCGTGGTGGCTTCGTCAGTTTCTGTGTCTCCATCCACGTGAGTGTTAAAGACGCACCACCCCACACACGAGCTGCGTGTCCTTCATGCTGCCTTCATGGAAGCCGGGCAGCATCCGGGGAGGGTGTGTAACAAGAGGCAGTGCCAGGCTGGCTGCTGTGGGGTGGCATGTCCAGACCACCCCTCCAAGCAACTGAGAAGGGAAGCCCCCCTCCTGGCCACCTGGCCCTGGCCTGTCCCTCCTCTGGCCTGCCAGCTCAGAGAGTGGCAATGGGGCCCGTGCCAGGGAAGTTCTTGAGCTTCTGTTCTTGCTGGCACTGGCTGGACAGGAGTCCTGCTTGGACAACAGCCCTGGGCACCTGCGGCTCTCGTGTGTTTGCTTGGCAGGTCAGAGGGAGGAAGCAGGATGCTTTCCGTTGGATCTGGGTGTTCCGGGCCAGCTGCTGGGGGGGCCCTTCTCTGAGGATGTGTGTCCTGCCTTCTTTGTACCTTCCTCCCTCAAATACCTGGCAGGCAGGTACTGATCCCACCACCACCTGATGTAAACCCGGAGAAGGGCGGGGCCTGGTTCACGTGCACAGAGCAAACACTGGTCAGCTCCTCACCAAGAGCTCTGCAGCAGACACCTTCTGTCCTCCAGGGACAGAGCGCCCTGTGGCACAGCGCCTTCTCCCAGTGCCCTGTCTCACACCACTCCCGGACCTTTGGCTCACATCAAAAGTATTTGCTAGAATTCTTGTGAGAGCCTTCAGTACTTGCTTTTGATTACATGAGAAATGATTTTATTTTATTTATTTATTTATTTTGGAACCAGGGATTGAAGTCAGGGACTCTCGGCCACTGAGCCACATCCCCAGCCCTATTTTGTATTTTATTTAGAGACAGAGTCTCACTGAGTTGCTAAGGGCCTCGCTAAGTTGCTGAGGCTGGCTTTGAACTCTCGATCCTCCTGACTCAGCCTCCCAAGTCGCTTGGATTACAGGCATGCACCACCATGCCCGGCTGAGAAATGATTTTAAATCACCCAGAATTTCAACATGGCTCCCCTCCGATATTGAAGCAGGGAAGAGTCCGCTGCTAGGGCCATTTCTAATAAAGAAAGGATTTCCACCTGGATAGAGTGTGGTGATAATGAAGGTTTCCTGAGCCTTGTGGTCAGCACAGCTTGCTCACGTGCTTTAGGGTCATCTGCACCCTGTGCACGGAGCCTTCTCAGTATCCCCATTTTACAGGTGGGACAACTAAGGCCAGAGCCTTTCAAGTAGAGGAAGCCCCAGAGCAAAGGAGCCCAGGTGGCCGTTCTGGGAATCCAGCCTTCCTTCTGATTCTCTCTTCTGTAGAAGTGGACACTCGGTGTGACTCTTATCTCCTGGGAGAACCTAAGGGCCTCAGAGGCAAGGGCCAGGTTGTAACTTGGTGTTTGGAGCTGGATTGAAGTTGAGGACAGAGCCAGGCTCAGGTGCCCTGGACCTGGGTTCCCACCCTGCCTGTGCGCCATCTCTGAAGACCGAGTGGACGCTGAACGAGCCAGTTCCTGGGCTAAGCCTTTCGCTCCCTGTGATCTCTGGAATATACCCGGTGGTGACTGCCTTGGGAAGTGGCCCAGGTCAGTGGTCCCAAATTGGGAGCTTACCCCCACCTGCCAATGTGCCCATGTGCTTGGGGTGTCCAGCTCATCTATAATGGACACAAGGCTCCCAGGGTGAGTCCCATGCCCAGGGTTGGATGGGCTCAGGAGGGGAACCCAGCACTGTGTCCAGCTCCCGTGCCCTGGGACAGGCCTTGCCCTGTCTTCATCCTTGAGAGACCTGGGATCCCACCTGCCTGGACTGGGGCAGATACCATCATGGAGCTGGTGAGGCAGGCTCCCAGCTGGGCCCTCAGTGCCGCGAGGTCTGGCTCCTGGCCGGCCAGTGTTGGGCATGAGGGAAGACTTCCTGCAATGCACGGACACCTCGCCAAGACCCTCGAACCTCACAGGCGGGGCTTGCCCTCTGCCTGCCGCCCACTGCCAGGCCTTCCCCACTGCAGGGCCACACCTGCGGCCTCTTGCTGGCGAGCTGCTCCCTCACGCGGGCGCAGGCTGCCACGCTGACTGCACCTCCGTGCTCCCCCAGCCCTCCCTGCAGCCTCCCGCTTCCCGCCCATCATCCCGCCACAGGCTCCCGCCAGCTCGGCTCACAACGGCCTCCTTTTGTTGAGCCATCTCAGTTTCAGGCAGACCTGTCCAGCCCGGTCCCCCGGCCTGCTTCACACACACTTTGAAGCCGTGACAGGCAGCCGGCCAAGCTGGCTGAGTGCACCAGGCGGGGTGCTGGTGCCAGAGCCCTGGCAGCCGCTTCCCGCCTTGCTGGCTCCTGGGACCTGGCTGCTCCGAGGCCCATTCACATGGGGACAGGAATGCCCGGATGTTCGCCTTGGCTGGCATGGACAGGCCATCCAGGGCTGCCGGCTGGGGCTGTTCCCACAGGCCTGAGAAAGACCTCCACTTCCCACGCAGGGAAGCCCTCTGCTCTCTCCCAGGCCATGCAGCCCGTAGCCTCTGTCCCAAAGAGGAACCTGGGGGGGGCTCTGAGCTCTCTGAAGGAAGGGGTACAGGTGTCGGCCTCGCACTGGAGTCGAGCCCCTTGCTCATTCTGCCATCTCTAGCTGTGGGACACTCCTGCGTCCCTCAGCTTTCTGTTCTGTAAGTGGAGGAACATGACACCCAGCTCATGGATGCCCAGTGAGGGCTGAGGAAGCTGTGAGTCAGTGCGCTCACTGCGAGTCCCGTCAGAAGCTGCCGAGAGAATGTTGTCGCTCTGGTTGCTGAGGGGCGTCTGGGGGCCTTGGAAGAGCAGGAGGGGGCACATGAGTCTAGCTTAGCCTCACCTCTGGGCCACCTGATTGCCACCCACTGTTCGCCAGTTACAGGTCCAGGTGAGAAGGAGGGGTCTTCCATCATTTTTTTAAAAAATTTTAAAAGTAGGCTGGGCACAGGGGCGCACGCCTGTAATCCCAGCACTTGGGAGACTGAGGCAGGAGGATCGCGAATTCAAAGCCAGCCTCAGCAACTTAGCGAGACCCTAAGCAACTCAGTGAGACCCTATCTCTAAATAAAATACAAAATAGGGCTGGGGATGTGGCTCAGTGGTGGAGTGCCCCTGGGTTCAATCCCCAGTACCAAAAAAGAAAAAAAAAATTCTAAAAGTAATCCATGCTCAGTGTATAATGTAGGAAATGCAGACAAACAACGGGAAACTAAAAACCACTTATTCCACTGATGCGTGTAGTGGGGGGCGCACAAATGAATGCACATACCTAGGCTAGAGTACCCAAATTGTAAATTCTCTCTGTCTCTAATATATCAAATTGTGTATGTAATTATTACCATTTTTACATGTTATGCACATATATAATGCATATTATGTACATTTAATTTTATATTACACACATCTTATGTAGGTATTGTTGCATAAACACATATTTGAAAACAGTAAAGAATGGGCTCCTACGGTCATAACAACCAGCTTTGGCCATTTCACCTAAGGCCAATGTTTTTCCTGTTCAGTTTTTCTTCAGGAAAAATTCAAAGGCCACGTGGCAAGGCGTAATATGAACGTGCCGCACCCATTTCCCGGATGACAAAATTGAGGCACTGAGAAAAAGTACTCCACCCCGAGATTACCCAGCTGCCTTCACCTGTGCAGGTGACTTTCTCCATGTAGGGCTTTGTGGTTGCTGAAGGCAGATTCAGCAAGAATCCAAGTCCCTTGAGGACAAGGCCCAGTCTGCCATCACGGTTGTCATGGTTCTCTCCCTGCACTGAGTGGTGAATGGTGGCAATTAGTCCTCTACACTGTGGCCCATTCCTTGCTCAAAGCCCATTGTAGCATTGAACACATGGCCCCTCACTAGCCCGTGTACCCCTTCAAAGCTCAGAGATACCAGACTATCTTTGAATCCGTCCGCCGGGCCCAGGCCTGCCTGGGAACTGTGGGAGCCAAGATCTCACCACTCTGGATCCTGGGCAGTGCCTCCCCACCGAACCTCTTTGAAGTCTTTCATCACACGTGAGGTTCAGCTCCCAGGCCCTTGGTGTTGCCAGCGATCTGCCTGCCACCGTTGGTCCAAGAGGACTTGGATGTTGGCCCCTGCCTGTCACTCGGGGTTGGCACACCTGGGGCTGTTCCGGGATGGATCTCACGGCTGAGGGTTAAGTAACACCTGGAGCGGTTGTGGGCTGGGCACCTCCTCCTGGTGAGTCTCTGGGCTGTGTGGCCGGTGGCTGGTGGCTGGCAGGGGAGGGCCCCTTGGCACTGCTGCCACTCCATATCTGCTGCCAGCGGATCCTTTGATGCACCCAGGGACGCCTGCTCAGCCAGTGCACTGCAGGACACAATAGTGGCAGAAGGAGGCACAGAGCGAATGAAAGAGACCCGGGAACTGCCCGGGGCTGGTCAGCCTGTTTCCCGGTCCTAGTGTGGGATGTGGGGAGGGCTCAGGGCACATCCTGGGCCTTGCGAGGACTGGCAGGGTGCACAGGCCTCCTGGCATTGTGGACAGAGCAGTGACCTCAGAGGAGGACAGGGCCCTGCGCATTCTGAACTTCTGCTCTCTCTCATGCTCAACTGACACGTGGAGTCCAAAACCCGTATTCTTGGGAGGGTTCTGTCAGTTGGCGTAGGGACAGTGCCTATGTTCTGTGTGTCTAATAACAGCAGCAGGAGAAACAGCCGTAGCTAATAATTACTAAGCATTTATTATGCGCCAAACACTGTTTTAATTGCTTTCCATGTATTAACTCGTTTGATCTTCATAATGAGGTAGATATTACCATTATTGTCATTTTATAAATGAGGAAACTAAAGCTCAAGAGATGTTAGCTGACTTCCTCTGGGCCACACAGCTCAATCAAAGCCAATCTAGAATTGAAGTCTCATGTCAGCGCCTTGCTACCTATTTCTCCCCCTCCTCTTCTGAGTATCATGCTTCCTGTGTATTCTGATGGTGACGACAGTCGCCATGATGATGATGGTGATGGTCACTTTGTATGGCCATCTGTTTCTTGCTGGAATTTCAAGTTCATTTCATGGATTGTCCTCAGAGCAGGCTGGGAGCTGGGAGTAATTTTAAAGTTTGATGAAACTGGGCCTTAAAACGTGCCCAGGCTGGCAGGTCTGAATGGCAGAGCAGGAGAGGGGTCCGCAGTGCAGGGGCTCCTGAGGCCCACAGTGCTGCGTCTGGGTTTCTGGGTCCTGATCACATGGTCCCATGGGGCTGCAGGACGCTCTGAAGCCACAGCAGGGCTGGGGGAGGACCCCACTCCTGCAGCCTTCAGGACATTGGCCTTGTCACTCAATGCAGCAGATGGAAGCTCCATCCAGATCTGTCCAGACAACCCAGCAGTGGCCGTGGGCCTCTGGTGAGCATGGAGGGACCCTGCGCCACTCAGTGTGCACAGACTCTCTTCCCCTCGTTGAATCTCCTCGGTAGCCCTGGAAGGTCCTTTTTATTCTTTCTCTCGATCTATAGACATGTGCATCAGTTGTACCAGTTATTTATTTCCACAGTCATTCCAAATAGCTAACGACAGGATCCAAGTGGCTTTCGACGGTCAGTGGACGCCATTCACCCATCACATGCCCTGCTGATGAGGGTGTTCTCCATCCACACCTAGGGCTTGGCTACTGCCTGGCTGATCCAATTTAGTTGGACTGGAAGGGGTGCCTCATCTCCTGTCCTCCTGTCTTGCATCTCCTTGTGGGACCGGCAGCTACCAGGAGGATGTCCTCCTCACAGTGGGAGCAGAGGACAAGAAGAGGAGCGTGGGTGTAGTATGGAGCATGGCCTCCGCAGATTTCCGCTGGACTCTTGGTTATCCACAGCCCATTGGCCGGGACATTACAGAGCCCTGCCTGCAGGGAGAGGGAAGGAATTGGGCCCATTTGTGGTGGATCACAGATGAGGACATAATTAAGTTTCCCCAGACGTCTCTGAGCTTTGCTCTCATTCTTACTTAAAAATAATTCCACCATTAGAAAGAGAAAGGAGACTATCAGGCAGCTGGCAGGGGCCAGATGCCCAGACAGTTCACTCAGGGAGGTCAGCAGCATGCTTGCCCAGGCTCTGTTGGACTGAGACCGTCCGACTGGGAGGTGGCTCAGCCTGAGCGTGTGAGAGCCCCAGCCTGTGCCCAGGTTGCATGTGCAGGGAACTTCCCACCATTTTGCTACCCCATACTGCCTGGGGTCTGGAGGCCATCGCATCAGAAACTGTAGGGCAGAGTGACAGTGACATCTTCTCACACGGCTTTAAGGTCATTGGTTTCCCGAACACTTCTCCCTGGAGCCTAGCTGGAGCATAGCAAGGATTCCTCTGGAAACCCTGGGAGTCTTCAGAGCAGGGTCCTCTGTGATGGCAGTATCCAGGAGAAATGAGGCCCTTGAGCCACAGATGAGCTTCAGGGTGCAGGCTGGGGCCTGGCCAGTTAAGAGGAATGTCCAGGCTCAAAACTGAAACTCAGTCAGGGCTCTGCTCCTCAAGGAAGCCCTTCATCCCTGCATGTTGGAGCCATTTCTCCTCCTCTGCCTCCCTTCAAAGAATAAATGCCAAGTGAGTCTTTGACTCCCCTCTTGGAGGCCACCCCCCAAACACTGTTCTCCACTCGCTTGTCCAGGGGCCCTCTGCACACTCTGTCACCCTCTCAGGCCAGGACGATGCAGCTGAAGGTGCTTCCTGGGTGGGCAGAGGTGGAAGGTTGGACAGCCATCCGCTCTGCCAGCCCACCTCCCCAGTCCTGCCGAGCTGGGAGCTGGAAAGTGACTCCACTGGCACCTCTTGTGTCCCGACCTTCAGCCTGATCAAGGCCAAGTGCAGAGCCCTGAATAGAGAAGAGAAATGAGGTGTCCCCTTCCTCTCCTTCCCTTCTCCACTGTACGCTTCCTCTTTGCCAAACGCTAGTCCAGTCATTTATTTTTCCCGGTAAATTAAAGGTTTACAAGGGGAATGCCTTTCCCTCCACAAAACCTGATAATCTCTTGCTCTCAGAAACCTCCTGTTCAATCTCATGTAGCTGGTGAATAAGCCCATTGCCCAGAAGCCTCCTGACCCCCACCCCCATGGAATTGCTGACTCTGGATCACCATGTCCCCAGGGCTTTTTCTGGTCCAGCTCCCATCACTGTACTCTTCTGCTTTTCCAGGGTCCACTGAGCCCCTCAAAGCAGTATTGTGGCTTCCTTTATCGATCTTCATGACCTGCATGCCCATGATGGCACCAAGCACAGTGCAAAAGCCAGACCTGGGCCCGCAGGATGGTAAATGAAAGGGGGATACCCTTGGTTCTGCAGCAAGCTTGGGCTGCAGCCTCTGGCTTGGAGGCTAGAGCTACTGACTCTGCCTCAAGGCCCGAGGCCACACCCACAATTAACTCTTGCAAATGTGTGTTACAGTGAAGGGCCCAGCCTTGGAGTTCAACAGACTCACCTTTGAACCCTTTCTCTGCCCCTTCCCAGCTGGTGACTTCAGTTACTTTACTACTGTCCCTGCCTCAGTTTCCCCAAGTGCAAAATGAACACAGAGACATTAGCTTTTCCTATGTTGTTGGAAAGCGCAGATGTGATATTTGCAAAGTCCTGGCCTGAGCAGTGGTTGATGCAGCGATCATCTTTTCTCAGAAAAGGAGCTGTTCTTACTTTCTGGGGGACAGGCCAGGAAGGTGTTTGTGGCAAGGACACGGGTGTCCCCAGACTTGTCCTCTGCCTGAGTTTCTTTATTCTTGTAGGAAAAGCGCCTTCTCCAGGACAGCAATAAAGCTGCTGGCTGCATTAGCCCTGCCCAGAGTCCCAGGCAGTCTGCAGGCCCCGGGCCACCTGCTGCTGGCTGGCCCACTGTGATAGCTTTGGAAACACACAGGGACAGGAAAACAAACACATTACTCACTGGGGACTTCCATCCATGAGCCAGTGAGCTGCTGACATCTCACGATCATCAGGGTTCCCAGTAGATACAGCGTATTGAGACTAAAGACTGTTCCTCCTCCTGTGTCTTTGGGCACCCATCGTATGCCAGGCACGCTGCTAGGTTCCAGGGATAAGATGAGAAGGAAGACGTGGGGCAGGGGACAGATGAGTTAGCACAGGTGAGATGTCCACGTTCTAATCAGCAAAAGGACTTTGTGGACGGGATTAAGTGGAGGATCCTGAAATGGGGAGAACATGCTGGATTGTCCAGTGGGGCCCAGTGTTACCACAAGTGTCCTTATACAAGGAAGCAGAGGTGGCATGCCAAGGAGCAGAGGTTGGAGTGGTGCCGCTGGGGCCGGCAGTGCTGGCGGCCTCTAGCAAAGGAGCAGGCAGGCCCGGAGTTTTCTTCGGAGCCTCCCAAAGGAACCAGCCCTGCCATCTTGCTTCTCCAGCTTCTTTTTACTTCTTCTGGAGTTCTGACCTCCAGAACTGGGAGGGAATCAATTTGTGCTTTTAGCTGCCAAGTTTGCAATCATTTGTTACAGTGTCGAAAGGACACGGATGCAGTGTTATCGCTGCAGTATTGTGAGGTGCATGGACCCGGCTTTTCCATCATGGCAGAGGAACCCAAATGGGTCACGGTCCCAAGATAGAGCCCTGGAGTCCCAGTGCCTGGGTTCGACTTGTACTATGTGAGGGGTGTTCCCTGTTACACTCCATAGTGACGACTCCATAGCCCAGGGTGGTCTGCCTTTGATAAAATAAGGATCATGCTCATTTCCACCTCATGGTGATGGTGAGGATTGAGCCATGCAAGGCCATGGAGGTCCAGTTGCCCAGAACCTCTGTCCTGCCCCTTTCCTGGGTGTCCCCATCATGGGAAAGCACTGGTCTTAGGGAACCTCTTAGCAGGGACACTGAAGTGCAGGTGACGTTGTGGTGGTCTGCAGGCTGGGGCTTTGGACAGTAGGACTGAAGGGACTGGTGTTTCAGACTTTCCTCCCAGTAGTCGCTTGTTCCTCCCCACTTTGCACTTCCCAGGAGCTCCTGCCCTGCCCCACAGGCTTCTCATGAGCATACGTAAGTGTGCTCACCTCTGTGCACGAAGCACCTACCTTTCTCCTGCTCTGTGCAGCCAGGACCTGCCACAGGGCTCCTGCATCTGAGCCTGGCTAGCAAGGCTCCCGAGACGGTCAGGCAGCTCATGGAGGACAGTCCAGCAAGGGCCACTGGAGAAAGCCAGGCATCCTCAGGGCCAAGTCTTCTCCAGGGACTTAGAAGCAGCTTCTCTGCTTCCTCCTGCCTTGTTGGCGGAGAGTTGAGAGTGCTGGATTCAGTTCCAACCTGGGATTCGGCTCCTTCCCTGGGACATTTGGGAAGCAGGCTGATGCTTCGATGCTGCTGGGATTTGTTCATTGTTCTCAGTGTTGGGATTGTCACTCCATCACAGCTGCCTGGACCCTTAGACTTCAAAATGGTCAGCTACTGCCACAGCCTGCATCCAGAAGGAGAGGCCTGGGGCAGTAGGAGGAGGCAGGGCTCCTCACAGCCCAGCACTTTCAGGGCCTGGCCCTGTGCCTGGTGCCCTGGGCCCCTATGGTCACTACCCCCTAACAGGAGCCACGGTGCCCTTTTTGTGGACTTCACCCTTGTCTGTCAGTTGGTGACTGGCATAAGCCTCTGCTCTCCTTTCATCCTGCATGTCCCTCCAGGGCACAGCAGTGGTCAGCACCATATCACACATGGGGAAACTGAGGAGCAGAGAAATGGCCTGCCTTGGGTCACAGGGTGAATAAGACGTGATCCCAGACGTGCGTCTGAAATTTATGATCTTTGCTTCTCACCGGTTTCCGAGGCAGCGGGAGGCTTGCTTTGGTTTACTGTAGGTTTTCTCTTTTCCCTTGTTGTGTTATGGGGGTCTGTTTGCATTCCTGAGGCCATGTCAGCAGAAGGTTTGGAGAGTGAGGAGGCAGCCTTGAAGCTTCAGGGCTGGAAGAAGAGTCCAGAGCAAGGACCTGAGTGCATTTTTGCACAAATGCAAGCTGGGCCAGGTACACCTACAGACGTCCTGGGTTCTGTGTTCTAGCACGAAGCCTCAGCAGGCCCTGAAGTGCATGCCTCAGTTGGATTGGAGCCCCTCAGGTGCATTCGCTGCCCCATCTCAATAAACATCCATGCACATGCGGATGGCTTCTGGGAGCAGCACTGGGAATTTCAAGTTTGTCACCATGGGAAGAATGGGAGAGGGGTTTTCCTGCTTTATCCCCCTAATGTTGGGCCACTTGTGCTCTCATGGAGGCGGCTCAGTCCTATGTTCTGCTTGCTTTGTGCAGTCTGGCAGGAAGTGAACTGACCCTGGGGTGGGAAGACTTGACTTTGAAATTGCCACTCCCCTTTTCACACGCTGTGTGACTCTGAGCCACCTCTGAACCTCTCTGAGCCTAGTTTCTTCAAATGGAACGTGTGGTAATGGTACCTACTTTTCTTCATTTTCGTGGTCAGATGGAATGTATGGATTTTGGATGTTCAGGCACACTGTGAGAGCTTCCGGAGCTAGCTGCTTCCTGCCCTTCTTGGCCAAGAGGCCCCCAGCCCTCTGGTATTCAAGAGAGTCCTTCAGGTGCCCGGACACCCACTGGATGGAGAACCAATGAGCAGGATGTGGAACCTACAACAGGGATTTCTTCAAGGGTCCATTTGAAAAGGCTGTGCTGACAATAAGCCAGATAGGGCCAGTTAACTCAGAGTGCCTGGCTTACGAACCAATTGATCCATTGATCACCCAGAGGGCATTCCCTTAGTGCTTCCCGCAGTACCACTGCACACTCAGCTTGGGTGGCTGACCCCACTCGGACTCTGGGGACAGCTGCCCAGTGGTCCTTAGTGTCGTGAGGAGCAGTAAAGGCAGTTCATCCAGAGGGTGAAGGGAGCCTCCTTGTTTCATAGGAGAGCCTTCAGGAGAGGGAAGTGGCTGGTTTGTCCGTCCCCTTTCTTCCAAAGGTCCTACCAAGCTGTTAGTTTTCTATGGGTGCTATAACAAGTGGCCACAAACTGGGGGCTTGAAACAGTCGGAGCAGATCTCCCTTCAGCTCTGGAGGTTGGGTGCAGTCATGGTGCCAATAGGACAGTGCTCCCTCTGAAGGTTCCAGGGGACACCCTTCCTGCTTCACGCTGCCTCTGGTAGATGCCAGCTGTCTCTGGGACTTTTCTCCATGTTGTGGACTGAAAGTTCGTGTTCCTTTCAAATTCATGTACTGAAGCCCTGACCCTCAATGTGACTATTTTTGAAGCTAGGACTTCTAAGGAGATAATGTAAGTAAGCAAAGTCAGGATGCATTACCTTATAAGATGATGCACCAGGGAGCTTGGCCCCCACCCCCAGGTGCATGACGAAGGTCCTGAGAACACACAGCAAAGTGGGCTTCTGCAATACAGGAAGAGGGTCCCCACCAGAAACCAGATCAGCTGGAACCCAAGTCTTGAGCTTCCCAGTCTCCAGAACTGTAAGGGAATGAATGTTGTTTAAGCCACCCCGTCTATGCACTTGGCTTGGGACAGCCTCAGCCCCTTCCCTGCCTCTGCGTGTCTGAGTCTCTGTTCCTCCCTTCTCCTGAAAACATCAGTCATTGGGTGAGAACCACCTATTGACCTTGTCTTAACTGGATTCCATCTGCAAAACTGCATTTCCAAATAAGGGTGCATTCGCAGGTACCAGGGGCTAAGAGTTCAGCTTGTCTTTTTTGGAGACACAGTTTAACCCAGAGCAGAGCCCAAGGCAAAAGTCATCCCCCCAGTCTCTCTTGCCAATCAGAATGGCTCCCGGAGGGCTGTGCTGCGTGGGTGTGCAGGTGGGGGACTCAGTCCCATGCAGACCTAGACAGGGCCTTTCTCTCATTGTCCCCATTCACTCTACACTGGCATTCACTCATGCACTCAGAGTTACTCACCAGGCACCTACTCTGAGCCTAGCCCTCTGTCCTGCTGTGGAATGGAAGGGTGTAAAGGACTTTTCCATCAGAGTGGACAGTCTGCCATGAAGGCGAGAGGCAGACCCAGGAGAACCAGCATTGCTACTTCTCATGAAGAGCCAAGGTGAGTGCAGAGAAGGGGGACAGCAGTCTCAGCTTCTCTCTGGAGAAGGCCCTTCTGTGGAGCTGCTGTGCAGGGAGCAGCCACCCATGTGCAGGAGGAGGAGAGGCATGGCTCTGGAGCAGGGTCTCATTTGCAATGGCCCTACAGAGGGGAAGAGCCTGGCACTGCAAAGGAGCCAGAGGGAAGAAGACCAGGGAGGATGGAGCATGCAAAGGGAGAAGAGAGCTGCCATGGGCAGAGAGGAGGGCAGACCAGCTCACAGGAGGGAGTCACTTTTTTTTTTTTTTTGAGTTTACATTTCTTTATGCCACACTGAGAGGTATTGATGAGGCTTGTTAGTTGAGAGTGGAAAGTAACAATAAATGTTGGTGAGGATGTGGGGAAAAGGGTACTCTCATACATTGCTGGTGGGACTGCAAATTGGTGCAACCACTCTGGAAAGCAGTATGGAGATTCCTTAGAAAACTGGAATGGATCCACCATTTGACAGGTTTATACCACTCCTTGGCATATAACCTTAGAACTTAAGTCAGCATACTATAGTGATTCAGGCACATCATTGTTTAAAGCAGCTCAATGCACAATGGCTAAGCTATGGAACCAACCTAGTTGCCCTTCAACAGATGAATAGGTAAAGAAAATGTGGTGTACATACACAGTGGAATATTACTCAGCCTTAAAAAAAAAAGACTAACATTGTAAGTGAAATAAGCCAATCTCAAAAAACCAAAAACAATGTCCTTTCTTATACATGGATGCTAATACATGTATTAGAAGTATATTTGATTAGACAAAGTTTATTTGATTAGAGAAAGGGGAATGAAAAGAAGGGAGGGGAATAGGAATAGACAGGAAAGACAGTAGAATGAATTGACCTAACTTTCCTGTCTATGAATATAACACCAGTGAAACTCCAAATCATGTACAACCACAAGAATGGGATCCTAATTAGAATAAATTATACTCCGTGTATGTATAATATGTCAAAATACCCTCTGCTCTCATATATATATAAAAAGAACAAATAAGAAAGAGGAGTGGAGGCCTTTCTTCCCATGCCTCTGTAGAGTCCCTTGTTTCTCTCCTTGGCACTACTGACATTTGGGTCCAGGTCCTTCTCTGTCGGGGGACTATCCTGCAATGGATTTTCCTGAACACCCCTGGTCTCTACTCATTGGCCTCTAGTGGGACCCGCCCCTTGTCCTCACCCATGAAGCCCAGTGGCACCCAACATTTTCATCACCAGAAATTCCTGTTATCAGTTCTCCCTCCCCGGGAGGGAGTTTTTCAACTAAATAAATTTCATTCGTCAGTTATTTATTTCTTCACTCCCTTATCTAACACATCTGCCAATTGAGGTTTCCGACCTGGGTCACCGGGCCGAATTGATACAACTGGCCAGGGTTAAGTAAAGAAGCCTGATGTTTTTTGGTGACAACTTCGGGTTTATTGGAAAGAAAAGTTCAATTTCTGGTAGTTTCCTTGGCTGATGGAAAAATGGCTTGAGGACCCCATGAAGAAGTCCTGGGACCCAGACTGCAGTCAGCAGGTTAAACTCGCATTTCATTGTTGAAAATAGAAATCTGAATGGCACGTCACAGAAGGCTCCTTTGAGTTTCAGATTTCTCCAGGAGTCTCCATCCCACATTCTCCCCGCTGGACCCGAGTGGCATTTTTATTCACTTCGATTACTCAGTAGTTGTTACACGCCTGGCAGTTCCCCGGGTGGGTGGATGCCGCATGGACTAGCAGTGAGGCCACTTCCCAGTGGCCTGCAGGCACCTGGGGAGGCTGAGAAGGAAGAAGGTGCTTCCAGCCTGGCTATGTGCTAGGAGGGAGGTGTCATGCATTAACTGCCCATTGAGTGGTGGCCTCTGGAGTCACAGGGTCCAGTAGATCCTGCAAACAATCAAGTCGCCCTTGGCCAGCCCTGTCCACCTGCACGGGCCTCTCTTGGACCCTTTCAGGATTATTCCCTGTTTCATGTGCAGGGCCCAGTTCCCACAAGCCATTTCTTTGGGGACAATCCCCTTCCTCCTTTCTGCCTTTGTTCCCTGGATTCCTCTGACCGTTGGTGTGTGAAATCGTAGCGGCTTGGCAGGGCGCTCAGGAGGTTGCAGGGCACCTGCCTGGCTTCCTGCTCTCCCTGCTCCCTCCTCCCTCCCCTCCCCTTTCTTTACCTGGCTGCCAGTTCCTTCATCTCGATTTCATTAGCATTCAGAGAACAATCTGCACCACCCTCCTTCCAAAGACAGTATGTCATTCGGCCTCTGGTTGTCCTCAGGTTGAGTCCTGGAGTCTTCCTGGACGTTTCTGGGCTCACAGGACCCCAGGTCAGGGCTGTACCTGCCCCATCTGGGTGCCGAGAGATGGGCAGGGCATCTAGCCCAGAGAGCAGAGGAGACTTCTCAGAAGGCTGAAAGTGGTGGAGGTGGAGCAGCTGAACCAATCAGGAGGCTGCAGGGAACCCAGGGCATGGAGAGGCCTGGCGGGGGAGGCAGAGGAGACTGGGAGAAGCCATCAGATGCTCAACGTATCTGGAAGGTGGAATTTGCTGGTCGGCTGGATCCATGTAGGGCCGAGGAAAGTATGTTTTTTATCTTGTGCAAGAAGAACTAGAGTCAAGTTTCCACTTGAGATCAGCGAGATAAGTGGAGGGTTCGTTTTGTTTTGTGGGTCACGTGGACTAGTTATGTTCGAGATGTTGGACAGATGTGTTAAGTGGAAGTGTGTAACGAGGATAAGCATGAAGGCTCGTTTCACGCATCACCTCCACTTGGCTGTGGAACCCAGATCATCATCAAACACCAGTTTACTTTTCTTAATGAGGTTACTACTTAGTAGACTGAGCAAAGGTTGTTGCCCTCCAAAATGGGGGTGGGCCTCATCCAATCAGTTGCAGGCTTTGAGGGAAAAAGACCAAGGTCTCCTGTGGCAGCAGGGAGAGGGGACATTTCCCCTGGAGCTGCAATGTCGGCCCTTCCTTGGGTCTCAGCTTGGTGACCTGCCTGGCAGCCTCTGGGCTTCTCAGTCCCCAGAGTCCTGTGCACCAATTCCTCAATACACTTCCCCCAACACATTGCATGTACTCTATTGGTTCTGTTTTTCTGGAAAATCCTTACTAGTACATGGAATAAAGAAAGAAATTTGGATATCTGAAATTTATGCAAAAAGGAATGTATTTGGATTCCTACTTGGGAGCCATGTTAAGGCTTGAGGCTGGGTGTGATCTCACCGGAGGTGAGTGTGGACAGAGGGAACGAGTCTGTTGGGCTGTGCAGGTTTGGAAATTGTGTCTGTGTGTGTGTGTGTGTGTGTGTGTGTGTGTGGTTGCTGAGCAGTTACTATGTGCCAGACACACGGGGCCATCACTCAGTGTGCCTCTTTTTTATTTTTTGGTACTGGGGATTGAACCCAGGGACACTCCACCACTGAGCCACATACCCAGCCCTATTTTGTATTTTATTTAGACACAGGTCTCACTGAGTTGCTTAGTGCCTCACTAAGTTGCTGAGGCTGGCTTTGAACTCGTGATCCTCCTGACTCGCCTCCCAAGTGCTGGGGTTACAGGTGTGCACCACTGTGCCCGGCTTTGTGTGCCTCTTCTTAACACCAGAGTCATCTGTCTTTTGGGTACAAGTTAGGGAAGTGACCCTGACAGGGCCACCTATTTCTTTATTGGATGCCCTTCAGTCTGTGGGGCAGCTCCTCCAGTCCTCCAGCAGCAGAAGGACATCCTGCGGTTCTGCTCCTGTGTCAGGATCGTTGTTCCGGCCTCTTCCTTCCAGGCTCCTTTCAGTTCCCTAACCTCCAGCCCCCCAAGCCAGCTAGTGCCTCCTAGTTCCAAGTAATCCCGTTTATTAAAACGTGCAGCTTCCTGACTGGCAAGTGTTGGTAAAAATAGTTCTGCTGCCCCCAGGGGACAGGGTCATTTGAACTTAGTGGCTTGAGAAGCATTTGGTGTGAATGATGCCAAGTGCAGGGCTCCAGTGATGGATTTCCCTCGCTCTCTTTGGCCCTTGTTTTCTTTCTGAGGCAGAATGTTTAACCCATATTTTCCAAGAACCGTGTAGGTGGATTGCTGGGGACAATGGGTTTTTAGAGAAGCATTGTCCTCTGGATGTGGAAAACATGAAGAAAGCACAACAGGGAGCAGCAGTCGTCCTGACAACCAGGCCTGGGCTCATTATGGTGACAGTGTTGCAACGTGTTTGGGCCACCATGTGCTTCAGGTTGAGTAGCCCTTGTCCGAAATGCTTGGGGTTTTGATTTTTTTTTTCAATTTGGGAATATTTGCATATGCATAATGAAATACCTTGAGGGTGGGCCCCACGCTGGAACATGAAGTTCATTTGTTTCATATACCCTTAGCCTCAAGGTGATTTCAAACTTTTTTTTTTTTTTTTTTTGACACCAGGGATTAAACCTAGGGGCACTTTACCATTGAACTACATCCCCAGACCTTTTTAAAAAATTTCTTTTTTATTTTGAGACCAGGTCTTGCTAATTTGCCGAGGGTCTGGTGAAATTGCTGAGGCTGGTCTGAGACTTGTGATCCTCCTGTCTTAGCCTCCCACGTCACCAGGATTACAGGTGTGCACCCCCACACCTGGTGCATGCAATATTTTTTATGATTTTGTGCATTTCATGGTGTGGAATTTTTCATTTGTGTAATCAGGGAAACCTTCCATAAATTTTGGATTTGGGGTCATTTCAGATTGGGGATGCCTGACCTGTGTAAGAGCTTCTTCTCCCTGAGTTGGATTGTGCTCTGGATCCTGGGTAACACCCAAGGTCTTTCTCTAGTCCAAGGTCAAGTGCATCATCTTCTTTCCTAGGATATGGTTGGTTCTGAGAAGGCAAGGGTGCAGCGTGGTGGATAGAAGGGACACAGGTCTCTGTGTGAGGAACTGAGTTCTGGCTCTGCCCCTGCTGGTGGGGGGACCAGGAGGAAGTCTCACTCCTCTGAGCAGCAGTGACTCCATCTTTAGAGTTTGGTAAGGTGACTGCTTCGAGGTGGGACTTTAGGCAGTGAGAGGTTCCTGTCCCAAGGGAAGGAGCCAGGCCTCCTGTGGCATCCAGATAGCTGCTACCTGGGGGAGGTGAGGGCCTCCAGAGCTGCCAGATTAATTTCTGAGCTTTGCAATATAATAAAGAGTCTTGAATCTCAGATGCAGTGCATGCATTTGAGCATAAATGAAGACCCCGTGGGTGGAATCTGCAGCCATACAAGGCCCCTGGTCTTCAGGGGCTCAGTTTCATGCATAGCTCTTCCCGGGTTATCACAGGCTGGGGCCAGGAGGCGAGGGGGCACTTTTGATTTATTATGTTTTGAAATCAGAATGAGTATTTTCAAGGAGCTGGGGGAAGCCAGCCAGACTGGATGCTGTAGCCTAGAGACCCAGAGAGGGAGCATGGCCATCTCTCCTTGCTGATAGAAATGCGCACCTGGCCAGGGATCCGGCAGCTCAGCAGCTCCTGGGATCTCTCTCAGCCTGGCTCTGGCTGTGTCTCTGGCTGTGGCTTCGTGGACTCCCTGGTGCAAAGCCGGAGGGAAGCAGGCATTCCACGGCTCCATTTTCTTCCCTCTGCACATGTCCTGGAGGTCTGCGTGCGGATGTGCAGGGGCACCCCTTCTTTTTAAACTGCTTCATGAGTTCCATGGTGTCCCCAGTTTTTCCTTTTAATGTCTGTCTTCTTTTAACCATTCTCCTCTTTTATTTCAACCTCTGGTTCCATGCCAAAGGGTGGTAGGACTTTTGCTTCTACTGACTCCATGCCTCCCTTCCTCGTCAGACCCGCTGTCTCTTCAGCTTCTGGCTTACAGTCCAGAGCCCTGAGGTCATACCTGCAGGGTCTGCAGCCCAAGGGGACAGAGAGCCCCTGGAGGCAGGTCCTTCTGAAGGCTTCCCTATTGGCCTCGGGAGAGCCTGGGGCAGGTGCTCATCTTTCAAAGGAATACTCAACCCTTGTAGTACTGAGGTCACCTCCACCTAAGTCCTGGAGGGACCTTCTAGGACTGTCACCTGCTGCCCCTCGCCCCTCCCATTGCTGACCCTGTGGCTTGAGCAGAAGACACAGACTGAATTGAAGGCCATGAGAAGGGGCGAGGTGGCTGTCATGGGCCCAGCTGCATCTCTTTTGTTGGCCTGGGGCAGAGCAGACCTCCACACACTTGTGAACCTGGAGCCAGCTGCGAAGTGGACCCAGGGCCTCGGTCTTTCTCCCTGGAGGGGACTGAGTGGAGATGAACCCAGGGAGTGGAGGCGGCACCATTGGCAGATGGCGGCAGCGAGGGAGGGGAGGCTCCGGGTGCCTTCATTCCAATGGATTGAGATCACGCTCCAGTGCCTGGGGTCCCTTCTCCAGACCTGCACACTCGGCTCCTTCCCTTGTGGCCTTTTTAGGATGATCACAGGAAAGACCCGCACCGCCCTAGGCACCAGGCTGCCTGCGCGCAGCGTGGGTGCAGCTCCCCAGCCACCCCTCTTGCCTCTCAGTCATCGGGAGCTTGCATAAGCTCTGCGGTCTCCCTTGTCCTGTGTGTTGAGGGGAACGTATCACCATCCTCCTTCCGGGGACACTGGGGAGAGGAAAACCGGCCGTTCACGTGAACCACCCCACTTGACTTCAGAGTAGAGCCGGCACTCTGGCAGTGCCCCTTGAGCTGGGTAGATGTGCATGTGCCCACAAACACACGAGAGGCAAAGTAACCAACTCAAGGTCACCCAGCTACCGGAAGGCGAATCTAGATCTAGAGCCCCTGTTCCAATTTCAATCCTTAGTGTCTTCCTGTTGGAAACAAAGAAAAGCTCAACGTGGGGCCTGCAACCCGGTAAGCACTCAGCAAATGTAAAATGGAAGTAGCAATGCTCGCCCCACCGTCCCTGTCCCCAGGCATCTGGTTTGGCTGATCCACCTTGTGTTTCTGTTTCTCGTGCATGGAGCACACCCGTGCCCTTGATGGAACAGGGAGGATTTGAGGTGTCTGGTGCCTACATAGTTGGCCACCAAGGACTGGAGGCCATTTGCTTTGTTTCTCTTATTGTTCTGCCTAATACAAGGCATTGTGTTGCACTTAATGTCACTTGTTTGCCTCTCTTATCTTTGTCCCTCCTGAGGGTGCGACCGGGCCTCATTCGTCTCAGCATCCCCACCTTCTCGCACAATCCTTGGTATGCAGTTGACACACGCTGAGTTGATCGGAAGGCCCTGTGTGAATGCAGAACGAACAAACAAACCGGCTCCGGGTTTCCTGGGGCCAGTCTGGCCAGTTGCCTGGGGTCTCCCCTCCTGTCACATTCAGGTTGAGGACAACAGGACCGTTGTGCCATTGTTCCCAGATAATGCACCCTATCTGAGTGTCTCCACTGGGGCCACCCTTGGACACACCCAAGTGCTGCCCTATCGCTGGCCCCACGTGGACCCTGGCAGGTGCCCACACAGCCTGCCCTGAGGGGAGCCTGCAAGTGGCCGGCTGCTCCCTAATTCCTCCCTCTTGTGTAGACAGTGTGTGAGGAGGCACTCACCTGTCCTGGGTTCTTTGTGTGCCAGGGCCTTGACACACGTGAAGTAGCCATGCTTTATTTTCATTGATTCTCTGGAGTGGCCGCCCCCTTCCAGCATGGCTTCACAGACTCCTTGTCCAGTGAGTCCATTCTTACTCTGCTTACCATTGGAGAAACTGAGGCTCAAAACCCATATGAATCCTAGGTCATGGTCACATACACCAGTGAGAGAGCAGGACTAGGACCAGCTGCCTATCACAGAGCTGCTTCCACGCAGTGACCCACGTGGCTGAATCCGTGGGTCTTCTGTATCTTGCCTCTTTCAAAGGGATATAAACTTAATGGTCCAGGACATTTTCAGGTCTGTTAGCATCATGTGACAACTGGGCTCCCTGGGAGATGTGACAGGTGTGGCTTCAGGAGCTGAAGTGGCTTGGGGGATTGTCCAGCTCAGAGAGGGGGTGTTGCCCCTCTGCTGTTTTTCCATCTCCAAACAAATTTGACCCTTAATATCAGCTGTTCCCAAACTAGGTTGAATGTTGGAACCGCCTGCTGGTACCCCACCCCTGACTGTTCTGATTCTGTAGGAAATGGAGTCCAGGGCATTAGTGGTTCCGTTTGTTTGTTTGTTTGTGTTTGGTACTGGGGATTGGGCCCAGAGGCACCCCACCACTGAGCTACATCACCAGTCTGTTTCTTATTGTTTTATTTAGAGGCAGGATCTCACTAAATTGCCCAGAACCTGGTCACTGGGACTTATGACATCTCCCCAGGCGACCCTACTATGCAGCATCCCTGTCTTACATCCCTGTTACAGAGGTTTTGGAAACTAAGATGCAACTGGCAGTCCCCAAACTCTTTTATTTTATTTTATTTTTATTTTTTATATTTTGGAGTACTGGGAATTGAACTCAGGGGCACTTGACCATGAGCCACACACACCCCCAGCACTATCCAAACCCTAGTTTAGGTGGAGCTCCAGCCCTCCTAAGACCCACCTCCACTGAAGCCTACTCAGCTGGCTTGGATACACAGAAGATCATGTTTCAGAAGAAATGAAAGGGCTGGAAGAGGAGGCTGAGGGGGCCGGGGGTGGGCACAACCTCCATAGCTGTCATGGGCTGTGCCCCTGCTTGTGCCAGGCCCTGTTCCAGCACTTCAGAGATGTTGCCTCATGCAGTTCATGGTCCCAGAGGCCTCTGCACATGTCCTTCCTATTTCACAGATGAGGAAACTAGTCGTGAGGTCTGCAAATACCTTGCTGGTGGTGGTGACAGTACTGGGATCTGAATCCTGGTTGCTTGGCTCTGGAGGCCACTGTTGAACCCTCCAGCTGCAGCCTTTCAGGATGATCTTCACACTTTACTGTTTCCCATATGGCTGAGAATCTTTCTCACCAGTTTACCCTCCCTGGTGACTCTGAGGCATGGCTCTAAGCTGACAGCCTGCTGCCCAGGAGCCTGTACTCCTTCGTATTGCATCTGTATTGCAAATATCTTGATACAGGCAGTGAGGGACAGATGCCCTTATAGCCTGTCCACTGGCCAGCCACTCTTTCACTGTCCATGTTATACTTCTTGTTAGTAATGCCTGAAACTGCTTCCATTTCTCTGCCTGGAAAATCCTGTTCTTCAATACCTAGCTCAAATATCCACTTCTCTATCCTGCCTGGCAGTGCCTTCCTATGTGTGTGCTCTGGGCTCTTGGTCCCCCACGTGATTAAGAACACACTTTTTGTCCATGTCCCTCAGCAACCATGGACTTCTCAAGGAGTGGAGCTCTGCTTCCTTCTGTTTGCTGTTCCTCAGTGTCCACCACACAGTGCTCAGTGAATGGCCTCCTCTCCCAGGAGGGCTGGCTTCTGTCAGGCTCTGGTTCTGGTTCTGGTCATAAAGCTGCACTGTATTTAACTTCTGGCCATCCACAGGTTTTCTAGTGGTGACAATGCTCTCCTACAAGGAGCATGATTGACACTCGCTGTGCTCTCCTGGGCTGTATTGTAGTTTTGATGACTTCTGGGCTTCAGGGAAGATCCCTGTCTTTAGCCTGGCATATCTCAGGAGAAGAAGAAAACTGACCAGCTTTGGGAACAGCCTGTGAGGAGAGCTTGGTGTCTTACTTAGTGTTCCCTGGGTTC
Organism: Glaucomys volans; assembly: GCA_020662805.1. Lineage (NCBI taxonomy): Eukaryota > Metazoa > Chordata > Mammalia > Rodentia > Sciuridae > Glaucomys > Glaucomys volans. The sequence continues at coordinate 644,739 of JAJEJO010000520.1, read as the reverse complement.
TGGACCAAGACGTTGTGGGCTAGAGGAGTCAGGGGCAGGAGGAGGGGTTCATGGCCACTGGGAGTGAAATGCTTTTTGTTTTCTCATGTGCTTTTGTGGACATGGCAAGAGTTGCTCACCCAGAGGTAGGGCCCTTGTAGGAGAGCCCCACCAGGATCTGCGAAGGGTGGGTGTACAGGGAACCAGCAGCATGAAAAGGAATAGTGTAGAGACTCGGCTACTGTTCTGGTGATGAAGGCAGGAAAAGTTAAGTGTAAAGATGCTGAGTGAATTCTAAGAATGTAACCCACAGAAACGGGCATAAGCACAGATTGATGTAAATAGGATCTTCATGTCAAGAGTATTTGGAATAGAAACACTGTGACTCAATTTAGATGTTCACTAGTTTGGGATTTGTTGATTAAATTGAGATTCCTATAAGTTGGATTACTATACCCATTAAAAATAAAGTTTTAGGGGCTGGGGATATAGCTCAGTTGGTAGAGTGCCTGCCTTGCAAGCACAAGGCCCTGGGTTCAATCCCCAGCACCGCAAAAAAATAAATAAATAAATAAAATAAAGTTTGGAGAGATAAGTATGTGAGTTGATACGTTAATTTACTCAGATTCACCTTCCACAAGGCATACATATTTCAAAACATTATGTCATAACAAATATATACACTTCTCATTTACCAATTAAAAAATAATTTAATTTTAGAATAATTAATGGCTTTATGAACTGATAGTGAACAAAGTTATATTAACTACCAAAGAGCAACACCAACCTTAACGATTAATTAAAATATAAACATAAAACCCTAGGGCATTGAAGAGCGGTGTGTGATGTGTTCTTAATCGCTGCGGTTCTAACGCAGCGCCACTAACCAGATCTGCTGCCTCAAATTCTGCAGCACAAGGGCACTTACCATGCTCTGTCGTCCCTGCCTCTTCAGTGACCTATAGGTCACTCCTAGGAGACAGCACTGCATGAAGGCAGGTCCTGGGCTGCCTGTCAAGTACAGAGAAGGAGCCTAGTAGACTTTCTATCAGCACTTGTGAATGAAAAGAAATAAAAAAGAATGAATGAATGAATGTATGAATGACCAGAGGGGACAGTTTCCTTTCCACAAGTTCCTTTTGCCTCCTTCTCCTTGAACACATGAGGCTGAAGTCTAAACCTGAGGTCCCTTCTCCCTCTTCTGGATGCTGTGCGGGCAATCTCATTATCCCCAGGCTATAGAGAGGCCAGTACTGGGGAAGGGGCTGGAAATGGACCTTCGAGATTACGGTGTGCAGCCAACATTGTCAGTTGGGTCAGGCAGATCTTCATTGATTCATTTCATTGTTGGCGCTGAGCTGACCTAGAAGCTGAGATCCTCATCTGACAGTTCACTAGTGACTCAGATCTGTTGGGGTTTGTGCCTGCACTCCAGCATGGCTGCCCGTGTGACCTTGGCCTGGTTACTTAACCTTGCTGAATCTCAATTTCCTGATCTGTATAGGAAGGCTGAACATGCTTCTCTTGAGGATGGAGTGAGAAGGAAACGTGAGAACATAAGAGGAAGTGCCTCTGAGGAAGGAGGAAGGTGGAAGTCTTATTGAGAAGGGAGCCAAGTGAGGAGCCCCATTGTCCCCAAGACCTCGTCCTCCCCAGAAAACGCCCCCGCGCTCAGTCACAAGAGTTTATAATGTGGCTCTTGCTCTTTTATGCAGTGCTTCTCTCAGCCCAGGGTTTTCAGTTTAAGCAAATAAATTACCCTGCTCTGTGGGCTCTGTGTTCTGTAGCCGGCCGTGTGTTTGAGCTTGATAGAGATTCCTATCGGGCTGGGTAATATTACCCAGCAAGGGATGACATTTCTTATCAGAGCCTCTGTGGAATCAGAGATAGGAGTGCTTTCTTTTCACTGGCCACCAGGCCTCTGTGTGCAGGGTGCAGAGTGGGCGGCAAGGGGAGGGGGTGGGTAGCTTGGGCTGTGGTGACATCAGCTGGCCTTCATCTCTTAAGACAGCCACTCCCAATCGCCTGTCGTGTTGGAAGTGGGCCCGTTAGAGATTTTGGTTTTGAAAGCCCTTGATAGTGATAGGGCAGGGGAGAGTGACTGAGGACGGAAGGAGGGAACTCAATGCTGGGTGGGCCTCTGTGGGCCTCCCCTTTAGAGACAGGCGGGTGGTCTGGCAGGCAGAGCAGAGGCCTGGGAATTCTGTGCTGGGGATCCGCAGGGTGGAGGCAGCTGAGGCCCTGGTACCCACCAGGGGCTGTGCTATTGGAGTGTCAGAGTGCTGGGGAGCCTCCACATGGCCCTCCAAGTCCACCCTATCCTCTCCACCTTGCTCTGTACACAGGAGGCCACTGTGTGGATGTCCTCACAGGATGAATGTCACATGGGCCTCTGTCTTGTGCCTTCTGGGAGGAGCAGTCAGGATAGGAGGGCAGGAGTGGAGTGAAGTCAGGATATCTTCTTCCTCTACCACCCTGGGGTCCCTCACTGATTCAGGGAAGGTCTACGCAGCAGGTCCTAGGTTTGCACTGTGATTCTGGCACATGCTCTCTTTGTGATATTAGGCAGGTTGGGTCTCTCTGTGCCTTGGTTTCTTATCTGTAGTATGGGAGTGACATCACTTTTTTCATGTTCTTCACTTGCTTTTGGGTCTCACTGGCCTCTGGGTGTTTCATTGGCTCTGAGATTTTAGAAGAGGCATAACTGGGCTCAGAAGGGTGCGTCTGAAGCCAGAACTCACTGCAGACAGAGCTGCAGGGCAGGCAGAGGAGATCAGAGGTAAGCACACAATTGGGTCAAGTGCAGGGCTCTGTCCTTTCTGAGGTTTGATAGTCCTGCCCTGTTCAGCCCCACTCACAAGTAATAACCATGCTATATCAGAAAGGGAAGGAGAAGTGGTTTTCTCTCCCTGTGGACCATGCCAGTCAGCAGCTCTGGTCTCGGCTTCCTTCCTGCTGGCTTCCTTCCTCATGGCCCCCCATCTCTGTTTCCTTCCACTTCTCTCCCTCCTCTCCTATCTCAGGCTTCATCAGGGACAGCAAGTCTCCCTGCCTTTCTGAGTCATCCTGTCTCTCATCTGCCTGTCAATGACTGTGCCCAAATTCTGAAAGCACAGCTTTGACATCTCTCCATCTCTCCACGTGACAGTCAGTAGCTCTGTCACCTGCAGGATTGAAGTCAGATCTCTCAGCATGGCGTTGATGGCCCACTCAACATCACTACACCTGTGAATCCAGGTGCTCACCTTCGAGCTTCTGATGTCAGAAGCCAGTCCTGGTAAGCAGGTTCCACCTCTTCCCTTTTACAACTATCACTGCCTCTCCTGGACTTCTGCACTTGGATTCTACCATGTCTTCTCCTTTGGATGCCTGAGAAGTCCAGGGGCCTTGACTTAGGAGAGCCTGGGTCCCAGCTCCACTTGGTGCTGGCTCTGTGGCTGTGAGCAAGTCACTTCATTGCTCCTTGCATCACTTTCAATCTGTGTGTGTGCTTAAAGCTGAATAAGCAAGTCTCCTGTAGGCAGCATGTAGTTAGATAATGTTTTTCTTATCCAGTCACCTATTCTATATTTGGTGAAATTAACCCATTTACATTTAAATGAATTACTGACAGATTAGGACTTACTGTTGTAATTTTGTCATTTTCTGTTTTTGTAGTTCCCTTTTTTATTTTTACTGTTTTCTCTTGTGATTGGATGATTTTTGTTTTACTTTATTTATTTTTTGGTGATATGCTTTGATTTCTTTTTATTTTTTAAATATCTACTACAGGCTTATTCTTTGTATGAAGATTACATAGAACATCTTATAAAAGTCTATTTTAAGCTGATGAAAACTTTTAAACCATGTATAGAAACTTTAACTTTCCTTTCACCAATATTTCATGTTATTGGTATCATAGTTGATACTATTATGTATCTAACAAATTATTGTCAGTATAGTTGTTTTCAACAATTTGTCTTGCAATTTTTATACTGGAATTAAAAAGTGATTTATGCACCACAATTATAGAATTAGAGCATTCTCAATTTGACTGTATTCATATCTAATGTATAGTGAGTTTTATATTTCACATTCTCATCCTTTTATTTCAATGTGAAGAACTCTCTTTAGCATTTTTTTATAAGGCAGGTATAGTGATGATTAAGTCCCTTATCTTTCTTTGACTGGGAAGGTCTTTCTCTGTCCTTCATTTCTGAAAATCAGATTTGACAGGTATAATATTCTTGATTGGCAGACTTTTCTTTCAGCATTTTGAATATACCTTTCCCACTCTCTCCTAATTTGCAAGATTTCTGCTGAGAAATCTACTGAAAGTCTTCCGATGGTTCCCTTGTATGTGACAGGTCACTTTTGCTACTTTCAAAATTCTGTCTTTGACTTTTGAGAAATTGATAATAATGTGTCCTGTTGAAGATGTCTTTATGTATAATCAGTTTGGGGTTCTTTGGTATTAAGTATCTATGTTTATTTTTTTCTCCACATGTGGGGTGTTTTCTGTTCTTTTTTTTTCTCTCTCCCCACTTTAAATAACCCTTTTGGCACTTTCTCCTCTGTCTTTGCTTGAATAATACAGATATTAGTTTACTTAGTGGTGCAACAAAAGTCCAATAGATTTTTTCCACTCTTCATTCTTTTTTCTTTTTGTTCTAAGTAATTTCAAATGACCTGTCTTTAACCTTGTTGATTCTTTTTTTTCCAGTTAAGCAAGTCTGCTATGGAAGTTCCCCATGTAATTTTTTAGTTCAGTCATTGTGTCTCAGTGCCAGAATTTCTGTTTGGTTCTTTTTTATGGTTTCTGCCTCTTAGTTGAACTTTCAATTTTGTTCATTTATTGTTTTTCTGATTTTGTTTAGCTCTCTGTGTGTATTCTCATGCAATTTGCTGAGTTTCTTTAAGACAAATATTTTGAATTATTTACCAGGCAGTTAGTTCATAGGTCTTCGCTTCCTTAGGTTTGATCACTCATGCTTTATTTTGTTCCTTTAGTGGTGCACATTACCCTGACTATTCATGATCCTGTGGCCTTGTGTTGGTATCAGGCATTTGAAGCGGTGTCTGCCTCTTACATTCTATCCAGATTGGCTTTGGTTGAGAAAGTCATTTACTAATCAACACATCCAGAAATTGGATGGCTGGTGAAGTCTGTGGGTGGGTTTATTGCTGGAAAACTTAAATGAACTGACCGAGTATCTAGGGAAGTGGGAAGATGGGTGTGTCTCCTGGGATGGTAGCAGCAATCCTGGGACCTGGGATACTTGCGTAGGTTGGACCTTGGGTTTGTGTGGCCAGGCCTGATTTCTGAGTCAATGGAAGGTAAGATGAAAGCCTGAGTCCATGAGGCAGACCTGGGTTTTGTGCCCATGGGGGACCACCTGGCACTGTAGTCCACTGGGGTGGACTGTCCACTTGGTGACTGTCTCTGGACCTGCAGCCGAGGTGTTTTGGGGCCAGCCTGCACGAGGGTTCCCTGGGGTAGGCCTGGTGCTGGAGTCTGCAGGACAGTCAGTGCTCACTTCACTCTTCTTCCTCCACAGGGAGGTTTCTCTCTCTACACTGCACTGAGCTGGTTTGGGGGAAGGTCAACATGGATGAAGTGAAACTGTCCTTCCTGCCCTCTAAAAATACATCTTTTCGTATTTCTGGGCTCTATGTGGGTCCTATATTCTCTTATCTGGACCCCTTAGCTCTTGTGAAGGTATTTTTGTGCATGTTCAAATGGATGTTTCTAGGAGGGGTACACACCGGAACTCCCTCTTCTGCCATCTTGCTGATGTGATTTCTCCCTTCTTACCATGATTTGCAATGGTGCTTTCATTTGTTTGTGTTTCGCATCTGTCCTCCTCCACTGGATTTGAACCTTGTGAAGGCAAGGATGAAGTCAGTTTGTCTACCACAGTCAATGAAAGCCACTGCTGTGACCACACAGACTCTCTGCTGGGTGCCAGTGTAAATTCTTCATTTTATCAAATCGTTTAATCCTTCTGAGACTTAAGTGAGATATAGATTCTCTTATTGCATTTATTGCATAAATGAAGAAACTGAAGTATAGACAGGTTAAGTAATATGGTCCAGCTCTCCCATCTAGACAATAGGTGGTGAAACCAGAATTCAAAACCTCATGGTAGCTCAAGGGTCTTTGCTCATCGCCACTCGGCCAGACCCTCCTAGTGCTTCCTTCTAGTGACCACCCCTGTGGTGGTGCTTGGAACATGGATGGTCCATGAATCAAAGGGCCACTGTCCCATTTCTCAAGGAAGTCCTCATCACAATGTACACAGGGCGTGGAGTATGCAGCATGGTAAAGCAGAAGGGGCATGGACTTAGGAATCCAGCAGGACTGGGTTGAAATCTGGGATCACCTCTTCACTAACAGGGTGACTGAGCAAACCACTTAACTTAGTGACCCTTGGTTTTCTTAGGTCAAAATGGGAGCAGTGCTATTTACCTTGCATTGAAAAGGGAGATTTGTGAGGTGAACTGATGTTATAGTGTGTGCCCAAAAAGTCATCTGCCTTCTTGGAGAGGTTCCCATTTTTAAGTTAGATCTCATCACACTTTTCAGATAAAAGTAGCTGGAAGGGAGGAGAAGCTTGGTGGGGGTGACTTTCACTTAGGTTGACAGGGAGAAGGGACAAGGCTCAGTTGGTGGAGGACACAGAGGGAAGGCACCCGCCTTTCTTCAGAACTTAGACTGTCATCACCCTAAGTTGGAGTTTCCGCTTACTTCCTTTGCAGGGCCAAATGCTTGGGGCTTTTTGTGACACCCCTGCTCAGACCACATGACTGAAGTCCCCCGTGTTGCCTCCCGCTCTTTGAGTGTTCTGGGTCTCCAGTCGCTGGCTGCTTTCTTTTTTTTTTTGGTACTGGGGATTGAACTCAGGGGCACTCGGCCACTGAGCCACATCCCCAGCCCTATTTTGTATTTTATTTAGAGACAGGGTCTCACTGAGTTGCTTAGGGCCTCCCTAAGTTGCTGAGGCTGATTTTGAACTTGTGATTCTCCTGCCACAGCCTCCCAAGTGCTGGGATTACAGGCGTGCGCCACCATGCCCGGCTTTGCTGGCTGCTTTCTATGGGGAGGTTCTGCTGTCTCCTGCTCCTGGCCGTCCTGCCCTGTGAGCTCCTGAGACAGGCTCGGAGTCACTGGTTTGCCTTTATGACCCTTTCCAGGAAGTCTACGCTCAGTACCTGGAATTACAATCTCTCTGTGATGTTCAGTGCTGAGCCTGGCTTCGCTCTGACCTTCCTTTCTTCTTGCATCTGCTTCCCAGTGCCCAGGGACAGGCTGGACTCACTCCTCACTTCCCTTCTCCCACAGTATGTGCTTGTAGTTTTCTTCTGGACTTTTTCTCACCTTTACCTTCACCTTGCCTGGCCTCTAATAAACTGCATCCAGTTCTCAAAGGAACAGAAGTGCTAGTGTCTTGCAAACTGCCCTGCCCTGGCAGCAGATCCAGTCCCCAAAGACATGGGGGAAGGACATTTGGCCTCGTGACAGTCACCCACAGCTGACTCATCCTGGATGCTGGACTTGCTGGCACCCCGTCCCTGGAATGTCACCATCTTTCTTGGCCCCAGCCTGGACAAGACATGGGGCCTTGCTGATGAGAGGAGCAGCTCCAGTTGGCTACATTTTGGACTGGTTTCCTCTCCATGTGTTGCTCTTTGCTTTGGAGAATCACTGCAGCCCTTAAGTGGGGCACCTTGCCTAGAGACTGTGGTTCTTGGTGTCATGGAAATTTGGCTCCACTAATTAGTTGATGTAAGTCCTTGACCAGGATTGTGAGGCAGGACTGTTTGGTTGCTGATCTTGGCTCCTTTATTTATCAGCAATGTGATTGTGGTTTTATGTTTGATATTTATTTACTTACTTATTTTTATTTACGGAACTTCACACATGCTAGGCAAGTGCTCTGCCCCAGAGCTACATCTTCAACCCTCCGGCAGTGTGATTGCAGATGAGATTCTAATGACTCTGCCTATTTCTTCATCTGTAAAATGGCATGGTGTCAGTAGTGCTTATCTGTAGGAGAGTAAACTATTGGTTCCAGTTCTTCATTCCTCCATTGTAGAAGAGTACATTGGTACCTTTGCCAGGATGTCAATGTGGGCAGACTGCTTTTTCACCCCTTGACTTTGCTCTTGGCCATGTGGCTTGCTTTGGTCCATGGGAAGTTGCTGGCCTCATGACCCAAGTCGACCATGGAAGGTGTGGAAGCTCTCTAGTGTACTTTTCATTGGGATACCTGTGGAAGCTTCTAGTCCACAGAGGATGGGAGGTATAGAGCATCTTCAGAACAAACACCCAGCACCCAGCCAAACATAACTGCTTGTATCAGCCAACCCCAAGCTGACCAGCAGAAGGGAGAGGGAGAAAGGCCTATCATCTCATGCCACTGAGTTTAGAGATATGTGGTTATGCAGTATTTTTGTAGCCACACATTAAGATGCCACCTCATAGGATTATCAGAAGTCTTGAGTTGGTTCCTATATTAGTTTCCAATTGCTGCTATAACAAATCAGCACAAATTCAGTGACTTAAACATATACACTTATTATCTTGCAGTTCCATAGGTTAGAAGCTGGACATGGGTCTCATGGGGTAAGGTCAGGGAAGCAGGGCTGTGCTCCTCCTGGAGAAGCACCGCGGGCACCATTTGCTTTCTTGCCATTTGCAGCTTCTGGAGGAGGCACACACACCTTGTCCCATGGGGCCCTCCTCCTCTGTCCTCAGAGTCAGCAGCACAACACCTCTCTGCCTTTCCTCCAGAGTGACATCTTCTCTGACTGGCTCTCCTCCTCCCCTTTCCATTGTTTCAGGGTCCTTCTGATGGCATTTAGGGTTACAGAAATAGTCCTTAATAACTTCCTTGCTTTAAGGTCAGCAGATTAATCACTTTACCTCCATCTGCAACCTTAGTTCCTCTTTGCCACGAGACCTAATGTATTCATGGGAATCGGGATTGGGATGTGGATATCTTCGGGTGGCCATTATTTTCCCCCCATAGCCATGACAGGCATCTGGAGCAGGTCCTCACAGACACAACACGTTACATCCACATTGGGGTCACTGCATGCCTTGGTGTTTTTATTCATGAGATAAAAATAAGATGGTTTCTGCCTGAGGCCCACACGGCTCCTCACAAGGGCTGTTTTCTGTATTAGTTTCCTATTGCTGCTCTAACAAATTATCACATACGCAATGGCTTACAATATAAATTTATTATCTTTCAGATGCATAGGTTAGAAGTTCGACGGAAGTTTGGAGACAGGTTCTGGCCCTTGGCCCTAGATGGACTGTGGGCAGTGGGCTTGTGAGATGGGAGGGCGCCATGTAATTTCCTTAGGTGGTTTTGGAGCAGAGCAGAGATTCTTTAGGTTGGTGATAAAGCTCCTGATTGTCACAAAGGGTCTCCTGTTGTTCCCACTGTCCCTTGGCAGATATAGTGGCACCAGCCCCGCAGACAGGCTGACCCACCAGGAGGGCTGGGGTGAGGACAGGCCAGGACGGCCAGCCCTTATCTCCACGTGCCTGGCTGGTCCCGTCCTTCACTCCTGCAGGATCCTCTGATCTTCCTACAGACAAAGGATCACAGGGAAGAAGAAGCTTCCTGGCATGGTTGATACCAGTTGGAAGGAAACAGCTGGCTCTCATGGGGCAAGAGAACAAAATCCAGCGAGAGTGATAACCTCTTGGTAGTCGGCGTTCCACCTCGAGCAGCTGCTGGGGGATTGTGGAGCAGTTCAGAGGTAGAAGTTTCTAATCTCCACCATGCCTCAAGCTCCTCATCAGGGAGATGGGATTACATCCTTACTAGAGTAGAGTGTGTAAGAGGAGTAGCTGAAATGGGGGTGTGCCTGGGAAAGGTGCCTGCCTGTACACATGTGTGCATATGTGTATGCCATATGTATACATGTGTGACTAGGTCTGTACACGTTGTTTATGTATTATGTGTGCATACATTATGTTTGCATTTATACATATATACATATATACATATGCATGTATGGAATATAATACATAGCTCATAAGGATATTTCCCTTGGGATGGGGTCCCCAGCCCATGTTCCTTGAAATGATTTTGAAATTTGGCCTGAGAGGTGGCACTCAGCTGTATCTTTTTTTTTTTTTTAATTTAGGTGCTAGGGATTGAACCCAGGGCACTTGACCACTGGGCCACATCCCCTCAGCCCTTCTTATTTTTAGACAGAGTCTCGCTAAGTTACTTAGGGCCTGGCTAAATTGCTGAGCGTGGCATTGAACTTGCAATCTTCCTGTCTCTCTAGTTGCTGGGATTACAGGCCTGCACTACCACACCCAGCCCAGCTGGGTCTTGAACCAAGGTCTCCTGAGAACGCCTCTAAGTGCTTTCTCTCCCACATGAGTGGCTCCCAAGTCTGCCCTTAGGAAGCATCCGAAGTTCATCTATGGGTCTGTGTAAAATATGGATTCCTCCTGTGCCCCTGCCCTGGCTCCTGGATCCGAGCAGCAGCCCTAGAATCTGAGTCTTTTTTTTTTTTTTTTTCTTTTTTTTAGAACCAGGGATTGAACTCAGGGACACTCGGCCACTGAGCCACATCCCCAGCCCTATTTTGTATTTTATTTAGAGACAGGGTCTCACTGAGTTGCTTAGGGCCTCGCTAAGTTGCTGAGGCTGGCTTTGAACTCGCGATCCTCCTGACTCAGCCTCCCAAGTCGCTTGGATTACAGGCGTGCGCCACCGCGCCCGGCTTTAGAATCTGAGTCTTTTAGCAGTGGCCCTGGGTGGGGATGATGGAAACCCATACCTGCTGCTTCTGCTGGGCTGGTCCTCTGGCTGCCCGTGCTGCCACTGCAGCGCCCTCTTCACTCCCTGGCCAGGTCCCATTCCTAAACATAAAGCTGGAATGTGTTCTGCCCACACACAGCCGTGATCTCAGGCAGTGCCGAGCACAGGGCCAGTTTCCTTTTTGGACGTCCAGGCTTGCTTAGTTGACCCACATCCCTGGGACAGACCAGGTGTCTGCCTCACCTTTCCCCGGCTGAGCTGAGTCCATCAACCTCCCAGGACCCCTCCTTCTCATGACGAGCTGACTCCCCGAGGACCAGCTCTGGGTGCTTCGTTAGTTCCCTGAGGCCTCCCCCCGGACAGGGGCAGCTGCCACTCACTGAGCACCTGCGCTGCATAGGAACTGGGGGATCATCACCGCCCTGCCGTGAAGATGCTGTTATCCCCAAACTAGGAGACGGCACTTGCTTACAGAAGGGCACAGGAGCTGTGTTCAAGCCCTATCAGCCACTGAGGCCGGGCACATAGGGTTGTTTCCTGAGCTAAACAGGTCCTAAAGACTTGCTTTTGACAACGCAGAACAAAATTTTGAAGACAAATTTTATCCAATTTAAAATGGGTGTGGTGGTACAGGCGTGGAAAATCCCAGCAACTGGGGAGGGTGAAGTGAGAAGAACGTAAATTCAAGGCCAACCTAGGCAACTTAGCAAGACCCTCAGCAGCTTAGCAAGACCCTGTCTCAAAATGAAAGAATAAAAAGGAGTAGGGTTGTAGCTCATGGTAGAGCACTCTGGGTTCAATCCCTAGAACCAAAAACCAAAAATAAGCCGGGCACGGTGGCGCACGCCTGTAATCCCAGCACCTGGGAGGCTGAAGCAGGAGGATCGCGAGTTCAAAGCCAGCCTCAGCAACTTAGCGAGGCCCTAAGCAACTCAGTGAGACCCTGTCTCTAAATAAAATACAAAATTCGGCTGGGGATGTGGCTCAGTGGTGGAGTGCCTCTAGGTTCAATCCCCAGTACCAAAAATAAAATAAAATAAAATAAAATAAAATAAAATAAAATAAAATAAAATAATAAAAATGCAGCTTGTCCTTGGGATTACAAACAAGTACCAGGATGTCAGGAGCTGCCCCCGCGCTGGCTGTATAGGGAGGCACAAGAAAAGCCGTCCCCTCCCAAGGCACGGTGACCTGGAATCCCACTGCTCACCACCTTCCCCTGTTCCGCTCTTAGCTCATAAACATGTTTTCTCCCCTGCACTTTGGCATCTGTCAGGATTTAAATTCCAGGTTGTCAACTCTGGTAGAAAGGGGTTCAGATCTTGGCATTAAATCCCCCCTATTGGGTGTGCAGGGCCCTGTCATTTGCAGAATGATTAGTTTATCCTCACAGATGCCGTAAGAGCTTCCCTGATTTGCAGATGAGCAGAGTCACGGGGCTCCTCAGGAATACCAGGAGGCCTTCCGTTCAATTGCTCCTCAGCTGAGTGTGTGTGAGTCTGTGCACACACACCTGTCACCCAAGGCTGTATTCAGATGAAGGGAAGAGACTGTATCCTTCCTTGTAACCTCAATTTCCCCTCCACAGAAATCCTAGGACATCTGTACCGCGAGCGAATTGGTAGAGTCTCATCTGCCCAGTTCTCCAGTTCAGAACCTGGTCTCTGGCTTGGGAGGGATTCTTCCAAAGGATGTCCAGGATAAATAGTAATTAATAATCTAATATTTATAAGTAGTAATGCTATTTATGTGTAGTGATTTATTTCCTGTATAAGCAGTAACCCTGATTTACCAGTCAGATCACATCAGGAGCATTGACCTCCTGTCTGGTACCAGTTTTACTTCTTTATTCATTCAAAGGCAGTAGCTATCTCCCAGAAAAAGCTAAAAATACTTGTTATCACTGAGCAGAAACTAATGAAAGGAGCCAATGTGTGTGTGGGTGCATGTGTCTCCCTATTCATCTTTATAAGAGTATGTAGCACATACACTAGTGTGCAAATGACTTTTTTGCTCAATACATGACAAGGACCTTCCCCACCAGCTGAATGTTTCTGCCACATCACCTTTTGATCACCCCAGCTTCACCGGGTATAAGTGGCAAACCCCTTTCAGTTCTTCCAAGTGTCTGAGGATGAATTCAGCATTCACACAGTGAATTGCACGGAGGCCTCTGTGAATATTCTTCCAGCTAAACCGTGGTGGATGTATTTCTCTGTCTTCCTAGACTGTATTCCCATATAGCCAAATGGCTGAATCATGGGATCATGGGTTATTTTGGCTATTGAGGTTGTCAAGTTCCCCTTCACGAAGTTTGGACCACTGTCTCCTTCTGTCACGGGGACAAGAGGTGGCTGTGCCCTTGAGACCTCTGCAGCAGTCCCAGGATGAACTGGCCTGTCCCCTCTGGTTTCTTTGGCACCTGGCATGGCACTTCCCAGTTCACTCTTCCAGCCCATGTGTGCCTTCTTGAGAGGACGTCCCTCCCTGCTCACCATGCTGCCCTTGTTCCTCCTTCCAGCCCTTGCCCACCCCCGACTAGTGCAAGCACAAGCTAGAGTGGATTTTACATTTTTAAATGGTGAGGGGGAAAAATAAAAAGGATAATATTTTGTGACACATGGAAGTTACACAGAATGGAAATGGGAATTTCAGTGTCCATAAATAAAATGCAGTTAGGGTTCAGCATGGCCTTTTTGAACCTGTCGTCTGCTGTGTCTTGTATACTACTATGGCAGAGATGAGTGGCTGTGGTACAGACCACATGGCCCGTAATATCCAAGATAATTACTATTTGGCTCTTACCAAAACAGTTTCCCTGTATAAGCTCATCGAATCCTACCTAGTGCAGGATATTATTGTCACGTCCCCATTTACACATGGAAGAGTGAGAGACAGAGAGGATAGGAAGGTACCTGAAGTCACACACAGTATGGTGGACCTGGGGTTTGGTTCTCAAAGTGGGGTGCTCTTGATCTTTGGTCTTTGCAGGTGAGGAGGGTGAGGTGGGAAGAGGTGAAGTCCTGTCAATGAGCAGTGGAATTGGGGCTTAGAACCCGTCTGTTGGCCTTTGATGAGCTTGGCCTTTCTTTGATAGTTTGTTTCCACTTCCCCCATCTCCTAGGATAGCCTGGTCAACACAGGGCCAAGTCCACAAGGGCTTTGGCATCTTCTTAGAAACACTGCCAGCCAAGAGCAGGGGACAGCAGGACCATCTAGTGAGGTCATGTTCTTTCTACTAGATGTCTGTGGAGTGAATGAAGGAATCTGATGCATAGCTCCTGGACCCTAAGGTTTCAGACTGCAGGGATAGGGCAGAGACCCCTGGGGGAAGCAGCAAACCCCAGAGCCTTCCCATGGGAGAGACCTTCCTGCCCGTTGTGAACCCTGGCGACACGGGGTTCTTGGGCCACACTTCTAAGCACTTCTTCAATTAAAGTTCTGCTGCAGGAATGCTGTTCTGTCTTTCCCACCCACCACACCTCTCTCTGCATTTGTTGATCCTAAGAGTTCTTCTAAAATTACAGTGTGGAAATGTAATTCATATAGTGTACAATTTACCAATCTCAACACATATTCATTACCTTGAAAAGGAGTTCTGTGCCTTTAGCTGTCACCTCCCAGTCCCCTTCTTCCCCAAGTCCAAGGCAAACATTGATTTGCTTTCTGTTGCTATGGAATTGCCCTTTTGCATCAGTGGAACCATACAGTATGTGATCTTTTGTGACTTGCTTCTTTCATGTAGCATATTGTTTTCAAGTTTCGTCCATGTGGTAGAGGTATTAGTACTTCATTCTTTCTTTGTGCTGGGAAAATACTCCATTGTGTGCATGTCTACCATTCTATTTGTTCATTCATCATTCCACAGACATTGGTTGTTTCCATTTTCTGGAACATACTGCTCTGAAGGTTGGTATGCAGGTGTTTGCCTGAAAGTAAGTTTTCATTTCTGTCCTGGGTGTGCATGCACCTAGGCGTGCACTTGTGGGTCTTATGGTAACTATGTATACCTTTCCAGAAAGTGCCAGACTTTTGCCTGCAGAATTTCACCTTCCCACTAGAAGCTGTCAAGGCTCATCTTTAAACATATAGAATGATTACATTCATATGAGTTTTTAGAACATGCAAAATTAATTGAGGATGCTAGAAATGAGTGTTACGGCTGCCTCTGGAAAGAGGGAGAGACAACTGGGACAGGCACGGGCCCCTCTGGGTGAGGGAAGGGTCTCGCCGTAGTGGGTTAGTGCATTTGGGTAGATACATTTGTCAACTGAATTGGGCATTTTCCTGGGTATCCATTATGTCTAAACCGTTTTTTTTTTTTTTTAAAGGGTATAAATGAAAAAAGAGGTGGAGGAGAAAAAGAAAAATACGTGTATTTCAATGATCTCATGATGCGCCTGGCTGCTTATCTTACCCGCCCTCCATGGACACAGGGCCTGTGCCTGGCAGCCAAGGCCAAGTGTGGAAGGCTTATTGTTGGTGTGATTAACTCCGTCTCCACAGGGAGCCTCGTTAACACCAGAGGGGCAGTGGAGGCTCTTTCCCACTGAAGAGTAGTGGGGGCTCTTGGACTGTTGCTCCCTGACCTGGGGAGGGGGCCCTTGGGTGGTCCTGCTGAGGGTCTCTATGGTCAAGCTACATATCCCTTTGGTTTTAAAATTTTTAAAAATGGATCATTTTCTGTCAGTTGCTACAAAATCTATTCTTCATTTTCACCTGTGAGGAGGAGGAAACCAATTCATTTTTCTAGTGTGTCTTTCAAGCCACATCATGCACCAAAACACAGCATTTAGATAGAGCACTTCCATTAATGACAGAGCAGCAGACAACTGCAAATAATAATAAAAAAAGCTAAAGATTTTCTCTCTTCTCTTACAATCTGAAAAAATATATATATATAAAAAATTTTAAAAAAATATATATGTATATATATATTTTTTTGAACCAGTGATTGAACTCAGGGGCACTCAGCCACTGAGCCACATCCCCAGCCCTATTTTGTATTTTATTTAGAGACAGGGTCTCACTGAGTTGCTTAGGGCCTCGCTAAGTTGCTGAGGCTGGCTTTGAACTCACAATCCTCCTTCCTCAGCCTCCCGAGTCGCTGGGATTACAGGTGTGCACCACCGTGCCGGGCTTGGACATATATTTTGACTGGGCAATCACTGATTATCCATGTTGAAAAAAATCAGTATTATCTAATTTTTCATAAAATTGCAAAAATGGTGTCACCTTATTTTTAGACTTAATAATGTATTTGACTAGCAAAAATTAAAGAAGTATAAAATATCATATATCGTGTTTGGGGGAGGATGCCATTGTACATTTTTTTTCTTACTTATTCTTCATGTGTGATTGATTTTTTTCCCCAAAGACCACTTATTGCTTGTGAATTGGATTAGTATTTATTTTTGTCTTTTTCTCTTTTGGTGGTACTGGGATTGAACTCAGCGCCTCAGGAGTGCTAGTCTAGTTTATTATATCACTGAGCTATGCCCCAGCCCCTTGTGAATTAAATGGTTAAGGGTTTGGGTTGTTCTCTAACTGGAGAGATCAATTTGTCTGTCTAGAACAGACGCCTGCCTCCCATTCCCAACCCCATACCTAGAGTTTAGGAGCTTTAAGGCAGCCCATCATGAGACTCTGAACATGAACCTTGAGGTTCACCAGGCCAGGGTTTGATCTTGTAGGATCTGGGGCAAGTCACATTTCTTTTCTTTGTCTCAGTTTCCTTGTCAGAGGAATGGGAAGTAAAATTCTGTCCCTAGGGGATTGATAGAGGAGACCTAAACGGGAAAACTGGCATAGCACAACGCTTGGCCCTTTGTAGCAGCTTCTCTTTCCTTTTCAACCACCCTCTCCCTTTAGCCTGGTGCCTTCTTGGTGCCTTGGAAACCAGCTCTCACCAGCACCTGCGGCATGACTTCTGCTTGCTGAGCTGCAACTCTGATCATTGCAGAAACTCACACAGATGCACGTGGCATTTGGTGTGTGTGCATGTGTGTGCAATGCATGCATCCATGTACCTGTGTGCTTGGCCCTAGAAAGGCACAGAAAGACAAATACGGCATGACCTCACTCACACCTGGAATCTAACAAAGCTGATCTCACAGAAGGAGGAAGAAGTTTCCAGGCGCTGGGGGGTTTAGAGTGTGAGGGGCGTTGAGGGGATAGATGTTGGTAGAAGAGTACACAGTCTCCGATAGGCAGGAGGAGTAAGTTCAAGAGACCTGTTGTACAGCATGGCAACTGTGGTTAATAACAGATTGTACTCTTGGAAAATACTGAGAGTGGACATAAAATGTTCTCACCATGGACATGATAACCGTGTGAAGTAATGCATGTTAATTAACTAGTTTTAGTGACTCACAATGTATACCTACTTCAAAAAATTCTTTTGTATACAGTGAATAAGTACACATTTCTCTGTCAGTTTTAGAAAAAGATTGCAGCCAGGGGTGATGAAGCACGCCTGCAATTTCAGCAACTTGGGGAGGCTGTGGGAGGAGGAACTCAAGCTCAAGGCCAGCCTCTGCAACTTAGCAAGACCTGGACACTAAAATAAAAATAAAATCAAAAATAAAAAAGGACTGTGGATGTAACTCAGTAATAAAGTGCCTCTGGGCTCCATCCACCATACCCCTAAATAAGTAAATACACAGATATTACAGAATACCTTCCTTCCATGGGTGAGGTTGGACTGACAGCTCACTGATGTAGCCAGTATCTATCACTAACCCAAGGTGGAGCTTGTTCTAGCAAACATCTGGGTGCAGCACTATTTATATTTCATCCTGCAGTGCTCGTCCCTGGCTGCTGGGGCTCGGTCTCCCAGCAGTTGCCCAACGCAGTGTTGGAAACTTTAACTCTTTTTGCAGATCGCGATTGTGAGTGAGGGCCCAGATGAGCGTGAGTGGCGTGTTCCAGGGCTGGAGGAGAGGCTCAGAAAAGTTTGAGTCATGGTTTTGCAAATGTGTTTGCCCTGGTAGAACACACGGGCACACACGGGCAGAGGCAGGTTTGCACACATGCTGAGCGGGAGCACACATGCGACCCTTTCACCTCCTTTCTCAGGTCATCTCACCTCCATCCCTCAGCCCTTTCTCTCCCACTTTGAGGGCCATGAACTTGTTAAATGCAGATATTTGAGTTCCACCAAGTCTTTGTCTTCTTCCCTCCTCCTCCTCCTCCTCCTCCTCCTCCTCCTCCTCCCCCCCCCCCTCCTCCTCCTCCTTCTCCTTCTCCTTCTTCTTCTTCTTCTTCTTCTTTTCTTCATACAGGGATTGAACCCAGGGCTGCTTAACCACTGAGCCACATCCCCAGCCCATTTTATTTTTTATTTAGAGACAGGGTCTCACTAAGTTGCTTAGGACCTCACTAAGTTGCTGAGATTGTCTTTGAACTCGAGATCTTCCTGTCTAAGCCTCCCAAGCCTCTGGAATTACAGGCGTGCACCACCAAGCCCTCCCCCACCAGGTCTTCTAACTCAGTGGTTCTGGGTTAGCACCTAGCAATCAGCACTTTTACCAGTCTTCTTAGGAAAGTCCATTCAGCCAGTGAGGTGCTGCCAACAGCATCTGTATTTCAAGAGCCCACAAACATAAAAATCATAAAAAGGACAAATGAAATTATTAGTTTAAAAATTTAAACACAAAACTGGGTAGTGGACACAGCCATGCAGATTTGTAGAGCTTTAGGTCAACGTGTCCAGTGCAGCTCAACTTTCGCAGTTACATGGGGATTATTTTGATGTCAGGTAGGGGCCTACATTTCATGAGCAGTTTTGGAACCCAGGGAAGCTCTGACCCCAAGAATGCTGCTCTGAGAAATACAGCCCTGGGTGACCTCCTGTTCCTGCATTTGGAAGGACCCTTAGAGGTGTCCTTCTTTAGTGCCCAGATTTTACTATCAGGCAAACCGAAGCCAAGAAGGAAGTGACTCACCCAAGGTCATACAGCGAGTTCTTGAGGAGGCCTGGCCAGAGTCAGCACTTACAACTTGTGTTTGTGTGCCCGTCTGATTTCTATTCCCTGTGCCCTGTACCCTTAGGCCAATCTTACACTTGTCCTGGAGTCCTGAAGTAGGGGAGCAAGATGCAGGGGTCTCAGGGCTGAGCCTGCTAGCCAGAGGAGTTGCATATGACAAGGGCAGTCTACAGATCCCATGGCTGTGGAAGGAGGTGCTGAGTCCTGTTACTGTGAGCTGAGGCATGAAGAGCTGGCTGGTTTCTCAGCAGCCCACTGAATTCCAACTAGTGCTGGGCATTGTGTACCCTGGGGTGCAGCAGTGAAGAAAGCTGACAAAGCCCCTGCCCAGGTGGAACTTACTTATCCAACATGTCTTTGCTGAGTACCCTACCATGTGCCCAGCATTGTGAACAAGGCAGGTGTGAAGCGTAGAGCCTTTTTTGCAAGATGGGAAATGACAGATGTCAGATCCATAGTTATGAAGCATTTCAGATGGTGCCAAGTCATGTGATGAAAATACAAGAAAATGAGAAGGGTAGTGGCCAGGGCAAGGCAGGCATTTAAATAAAGTCTTGCAAGTGGAATGAATGGATAGTAAATTCCAGGTGCTCAGGATGGTGATGTGCTTGGGCCATTCATTTTCCTGCTTCCTTGTTTGCTCTGACCAATGAGCAGTGAGCAGAAGTGATATGTCATTTCTGCCCTTCACCTCGGAATGCTCGAGAGAGACC
This sequence comes from Glaucomys volans, assembly GCA_020662805.1. Classification (NCBI taxonomy): domain Eukaryota; kingdom Metazoa; phylum Chordata; class Mammalia; order Rodentia; family Sciuridae; genus Glaucomys; species Glaucomys volans. Next base: position 625,287 of record JAJEJO010000520.1, on the reverse strand, counting down.
CTCCAGAGGTCTCTTGCTTTTCAGCCCTGCCACACTGCAGTGCTCCAACAGTCTGGTCTGGATGGTACAGTCAGAGATTGTGCACAACCCATTGTGAACATGTAGTAACGACAAGAGTAGTTACTCTTCACTTCTTTAAAACACTGCAATTTGGGGATACATGTTAGTGCAGCATAACATTGCCACTCCTGACCGTTACAATCTGCAAGGCAAATAGACTGGAACTGTCACCCTGGATTGACTGGTAGGGACTGCCTGGATTCCTGAGTGGGAGAGAATTCCGAGGTTCCATCTACACTCTGCAGAATGGATTGGTGTTGACTGCCATGCCCACAGGTGGGAGGTGGCAGCTTGGTGTCTTCAGAGGGCTGCCCCCATGCTCATCTCCCTCACTGGGCTCTCAGTAGCTGCACTCTCCAGCAGTCTGCAACTCTCCATTCTCAGAATAAAATCCTCTACCTGGCTTTCAGGGTCCTCAGAATTCAGGACCTAGCACACCCTCCCACAGTCTTGGTTATTTTCTTTCTGTTCTGGCCACAAGAAGCTCTGTCCTTGTAGTACCCTTCCCCACTCCAGTGCTTCATCACTGATGCCACCACCATTCACCACCCACATGCTATGGTCATTCTTCACAGGGGCTCTCAGATTTTTCCCTTGCAGCCCACAGTGACCCTGCTGGACCATGCGGTGCCCACACTCCATCAGTTTTTGACCGTCTTGCTTTGTTTTTGTACACTTCATTCCTCCACGGTTATCTAGCATTCCTCTGGTTGACGTCCTCACTTCCTCCCTAGCATGCACACTCAGGGAATGGCCTTGGTCTTGCCGTTCTTCACTGCAGTGTCTTGGTGGTAGCCGACACCTAGAAATCAATTCCAAAGAATTGACTGGGTTGATGGCGTGAGGCTAGGGAGCAGAGGGAGAGATGCAGTCATCTCAGGGCCACCTGGCCATCTCCTCTGTCGTGGGCCCATTCCATCTCCTGTGTCCAGGCCAGTCCTGCCCTTCTCTGCTGGCTCCCTTCAGTGTGTAACCTGCTCCCTGGAGAGAGACTCTTCTGCTCTGGGGGTGCTGGTGCCGCAGCCAGTGCGGTGCATGGCTGTGCTAAGCCCAGGAGTGGAGCACTTGGGGATCTGGGCAAGATGATCCCAGGCATTGACTGCACGGGGGCTTCCCAGGGAGCCCACTTGGGATGAGACCAGGGCAAGTGTGAGAATTAGCTCCACAGGAGCCAGAGGGGGCCTCAGTGGAGGTCTCAGCCCACATGAAGGCCTGGGCTCCCCAGAACTGGAGCTGGGACTGAGCAAGAGCCACCAGTGGCCAGCAACAGGGCCAAGAAGTGACATGGGGCCTCCCCCGGGAGGCAGGAATTTAACTTGATCCTTAGCCTTCAGGGACGCCCCAGAATGCCTTTTATTAAATTGACATGTACTAATTGTACCTCGATGGGGCCGTGTGACATGGAATAACTGCACCTCTGCGAGGTGTGGTATGGTGGTCTGGCACCTGACCATACCGTGGAATGATCGAATCAGGGCATCACATTCCCATCTCCCTAGTCACTTGCCGTTTGCTTGTCCTGGGACCTTCGGACTCCTCTCTTCTGGTTCTTCACTATGTAATAAGTGGTCATTATCTGTCGTCACCCCACTGCACAGGGGAGCGCCCGAACTTCTTCTCCAGATCTCGTGCCTCCCTGTCTGCATTTTCTTCCTTTCCGTTCCTGACACTTCTCTTATTTTTCTGTTTGTTGATTCACTTTCTTTGCGTTTGCTTATCTTATTTGAAAACCAATGTAACTACTCCTGCAAACCCCCAAACAAACAACCATACAAAAAAAAACCCAAAAACCCTTGGTGTGCCCAAGTCTAGAGCCATGATCCCACCTCAGCCCAGCGGCGGCCTTGCTGCCTGCGGCCCTCCCTCTCCTCCCTCCTGTGGCATGTTGTGCTCTCCACGGACATGGGGGAGTTTCACTTGCAGTTTGTCACTGTTACTCCTGTTTTTCCCTTTTTCCCAGGAGGCTTTAGCCTGTCATCCACACACCCCCAATTCTCACAGTCCTGCCCTCCACTCCACTCCCTTGGCTGCCTTTGAAAGGGATCTCTTTATATATAGGAAACCTTCTTCAGATCTCACGGGAGGAAAAGAGCCCATTGCTGAACTTGCAGGACAACCAAAGCAGGACAACCGCAGCCTCTCACTCGCAGCCAGTTATCAAAAATTAGAATAAAAGGTTTTGCAGTGCATTGTGAGAATTCGCAGGGAGCCTGGCGTAGCCCTGCACCGCTAGTGGCAGCATAAACGGGTCTTTTGGAACAATCTGTCAGGAGTAGCAGAGCCTCACTTTGACCTTGTATGGCTGCTGGGGAGTTCTTTTAGAGTGTGTGCAGCTGGGTGCTTTAGGGGTGAGGTGCACCCCAGGACTCCTACTATTCCTGCTCCTCAGTCTTTCCCAGACACCTGATGGAGAAGGAGAGCACCTTGAGGAGAGGCAGGGACAAGCTATGATGTGACAATCCCCAAAGACACGTGTCCTTCTTGAGGGTACGGAAACCTTCTGCACAGAGAGAGGTCAGCTGTTTGGGAAATGAAGTTCTCACCTGCTTGGGGGTGACAGGAGGTTGACGGGTTCCTCTTTTGTTTTTTTCTCTTCTGTCTCATCTCTTCTCTTTTGCATAACCTGCCTAGTCACCATTAATTATTTATTGCCACAGAAGGAATGAAGGACTCTGAGACAAGAATGTGCAGGCCCCGTGTGCCCCCAGCAGGGCATCAGAAAGGGGCAGCATGATCCCCACACACACAGCATCCATTCAGCAGGGAGGGGCGGGTGGTGGTGCCTGGTGACCTGGTGGTGCCTGGGACCCTGTGAGCTTCACCCAGCAGATGAGCTGGGGAGCCCCAGCCAGGGCTGGATTCAAGTAGGATTCATTCCTCCATATGCGTCAACACCCCAGTCCTGGGGCTCTGTGTCACCCCTCCTTTACCCTGTCCCCACTGTACTGCGTGGGTGATGTCAGAATCTCATTCCAGGGAGGGCCTCTGAGTACTCTGGGCCCATGGTGCTTGCCCCCCATGAGCCCCTGCTGGTTTCCACGCTCAGGTCTCCCACAGGATCCCATTGCAGCAGTGCATCGGGACAGCGCTCCAGGTCTGCTTTTCGTGGAGGGGCTGTGTCAAAGGGCCACAGCCAGTGAGAATTGCAGAAACCGTCACGCCTGGCTCTTCTCACTCCAAACGTAATCGCGTTTTTTTCCGTTGAGTTTCATGACAGCTTCCTCTTCAAGGAGTGTCATCTCTGGTCCCTGCGGGGCCCAGCTCCTGCTTCCTTTTTCCCTTTCTTTGTTTCCATTGTCTTCACCCCTCTATGGGCTCCAAGTGTAGTGGGTGCATTTGCTCCTTGCCCTGCCTGGGTGCCTAGTCCAGTGCTGGACGTTCAGGGGCACTGGCCGACATCAGCTTGGCTCTGGCAGAGGCCACGTGGCCCCTGGTGTTATGGAGGGTGCGAGTGTGAGAGGGAGATCACTTGATGAGAAGGAAAGCCAGGGAGGGGCAGGGGCCAGTCTTGCTCTTTTTAGAACAACTTTCTTGCAAGAACCAAGTGGGATCCTGTGAGAGCCATGTTAATCCCTGGTGGAGGACAGTCACCTAATGACCTCCCACTAAGTCTACACTTTCAAGGTCCCACCAGCTCTCAGCATCGCTGCACTGAGATGGAAGCTGAGGACCAACCAAGCTTCCAACACATGAACCTTTGGGGACACCTTCAAACCATATCCAAACCATATCAATCCAGTCCTGGTGGCCTGGGTACAGCTGGTTCCCTTGCCATAGGGCCTGCCCTGTTTATCTCCCTTGTGCCTGCCGTGGACCCCAGGTGACCTCAGCACCTCACACCTGGACCTGCGTGGACTGTGAGAGTTTCTCTGCTCTGGACCCAGCACTGACGGATGAGTCATAGTGCACGCGCATACTTAATTTAACGAGTACTGCCAGATTGTTTTCCAGAATGACTGTGCCGTTCACACTTCCACCAGCCATGCTTAGGAGTTTCTGTTTCCCTACCACATTGCCAGCACCTGGTATTATGAAAGGTGTCAGAAAGGATGCACTTGATACACAGCCAGGACGAGGCCCTGGGTTAGTTTTCTGCTGTGGACATCATTTTGCCAAAACAGCATTTTGATCAAAAAGAAGAAATGGGTAGGAAAAGGGATCCTTTCTATTTCAAGTCTCTATCTTCTACTAGGGAAAAAGAATTTCCCCAGAAATCCCCAGTAGACTTCCCCTTATGTGTCCTTTGCCTGCCTGGGCCAGGTGGCCTCCTGGCCAGTCCCTGTCAGAGACAATGGGATTGCTATGGCTGCTTCTGGCCAGGGATGATTCTTCCCTGGCCTCAAATTTCTTCTAAGTCTATTGCTGACTAACCTGAACTTGAGCAGAGCTGGAATGTGGTGAGAAAGAAGATAGCAGTGGTTGCTTGGCTCCTCAGCCACCAATAGTCTCCTTTGCCAGATTTTCACTTTTGCCACCTTTTGCAGGGCATGCCACCTCTTCTATACAAGGAAGCTCCCCAGTTCTGTCCCACTGACCATTTGCAGAGTTTCAGAAGTGGTGGGCAACATGCCCATTGCCTTGGGGATTAATGTGTCCGTGTCACTTTGGAGAAGCCATGCTTTTTGCCAGGCGGATGTCAGTTGGCCCCTACTCAGCTGCCCCAGCTTTGAGAAGCCAATGGGAGGAATCAAAGGACAGAGAACCCCAGCCCCAGCCCTGTGCCCTGACTCCAAGGCAGGGTGCCAGTTGTGAGCAGGTGGAGATTGCCGGTCAGGGAACAGCACTTTCGCAGGTGGCCATGTCCCCTTCTCCCCAGCCATGTGGGTGCTCTAGTGGACGCCCTTGTGTTTCTGGCTCATCAACGACATTAAGTTTTAAGTGATACCTAATAATTGACTGAGTCCTTACTCTTTGCAGGTAGCCTGGAGAGCCCTTCATGCCTGGGATCTTGTAGAAGTCCCCTGATGGTCCCCAGAGCATGTGTGGACCCCAGTCACAGCATGCACTGCAGCCTGACTGCCCATAGATCCTGCTTCAGACGCCGATGAGCAGAATGGCCCTGGATGAGTCACTTGGCTTTTCTGTGCCTTGGCTTTCTCATTTGGGCACAAAATAATAGCAGTAGGTTACAAGTCCTGTGGGCTAATGAGCATAAAGTGCTGAAGCGGGACTCTGAAAAACATGGGCTGTGTGGTCGCCGTTTATCAAAACGAAGAGGTGTCTTCTCACCAAACATTAGCTGGCTCTGAGCAGCAGGCCTGTCATTTGAACCCCAGAGCCAGGCTCGTCCCATGCAGGGACAGGAGGAGCCTCGGAGTCTCAGGAACATCATTATCCTTCGTCCCCTCGTTAGGAGAGTGGATTTCTAGCTGAAGACTCAGACATGGCCATACTTTTTGCAAAGAAAGAGTCTCCAGCCATCTAGAGACAGTGTAATTCTTCCCGCACTGAAATTTTCCAGAAGATGCCTTGGGGACATTGTGATGCTGGGCCATGGAAGGTGAGCAGGCACTCAAACAGAGAGGCTCGCGTCTGATTCCTGATTCCACCACACATGGGTGTCGAGCCTTGCTCCGCGTCGTTGCCTTCAGGTTTGAGTTATGTTTTTTTTCCCCACAAGGACTCAAGAAGTGTCTCCTAAGCTCAGCATGGTTGGGGGCTGCTTGTGCTACCCCATGTCTCCTTTCTCAGCTGGGTTCCTACCTGCGCACACTGACACTGAGTCAAGAGTGCTGTCCCTCCACTCAGTTGGAGTCATTGGAAGGTGCTAGAAAGCAGGGTTTCAGAAAACCTCTGGAAGAGAGTTTTCTATTTTCCTCCCTGGAACTGTGTGCTACCATCTTCCCTTTCACACTGCAGGCTTCCTATGAGTTATTTTTAGAAACCCAAATCAAAACAGCAAATTTGGCAGAGGCCATTTCTGGCCGAGCAAAGTAAAGCATACGTACTGGTACAAACAGCCAAAGAGCCCACGTCTTTAAAGAGCAACGAAATCACCTCCCTGTTGGTGGCATTCATTGTTTGGGAACTGCAAGCTGTCTTTTGTGCTATTATATTCCATTCCAAACTCTCACCGACGGTGAAGGCAATGGAAATTCCTTTAAAATTTTGAAAGATCTCTCCCTTTGCAGACTTTGCCAACAGCTGCATTTCAAGATGGCAGCCTTAGGAGGATTTCCTGGGAACCCAGTTTTGGCTTCTGGATCTCCAGTGAAACATGGAGGTCACTTGCTTTATCTTCCTAATCTGCTGTTTTCTTCTTTCACCAGCACACATGTAACATACCCTAGAATGCTTGACTAGCAGGGATGACAATGTAAGTTTTGGGGCAGGGGCTGTATTTTCATCTTGAAACATGACTGACACACTGTAGGTGCTCAGCTGGTGAATAAATAGACAGATGAATCATTAAAATTTTATTTCTATTTTCTCTGTTTTGAAAAATTGTCAATCTTTTATTACATAAATATTAAATGAATGCATTCATCTTGGGGGAAAAAATCTTCCCAAATAAGGCTGGAGTTCTTTTATCTCATCACCCCCAGTCCTTGAATCCTTATTTCCTCTGCTTGGGTGACATTTGTTATCATTTTGGGGCACATCTTTGCAGACCTCTCTAATGCACTTACTTTTGCACACACTGAGGACTGTTTTAGACTTGTGATAAACGGAGTATTCTACAATTTACCTCTTATCACTCAGCAGTCCATCAGAATGCAATCCACATTAGGCACCTCTTTCTTTTTACTGCTACCTATTTTTTTTTATTACATTGGGCAGATAGACCACCTTTGATTTCAGAACAAATAAAGTCTTCCTCTGCTTTCCCATTCATTACACTTCCACATCCCTTCCCATGTGCAAGTTTTGGCATATTAACCACATCCTTGTCCTTAACCTTGGGATGTGTCCCGTGCCCTGGGAATCCCACATGGTGGAGAGTGAGTGATGGATCCAGCATCAGCTCTACCCATGTTCAGCTGGGTGTTTCTGGGCCCATCATTTCCTCTCCCTGGACCTTATGTTTCCCATCTGCACAACAGACTTGGAGTCCCTTCAAGTTGTTAGACTCTGGATAGTAGGACTTAATCAGTGTCACCAGGATGAATAGAATGCATTATTAGTTCTCCTACTGTGTGCTGGGGTGGGAAAAGAGGCAATTCCCAGCACAGCCTCAGCTCAGAGCTCTTGCTGATACTACAGAGAACCCCTGATTGACTGGGAAAATATTGCCTCTGGATTTTAATCTTCTTTCCTATTATTTTGCCATTCAATTTAAATTAATTTTATTTTATTTTTAAAAATTTTATTTTATTGTTTTGGTTGTATTATTATTATTATTATTATTATTATTATTATGTGCTGGGAATTGAACTCAAGGCCTCACACCTGCTAGGCATCTTATTTACCACTGAGCTACATCCCCAGCCATTGTTTTATTTTATTTTGCTTCATTTGCTGTTTTTGTTCTAAGCAAGTATGTACAGTTATGGGGAGAGAGTATGAATCCCTGAGTTCTACTTTCAGGTTTGCCTAATTCCAACTGTGTATTCTTAGATAAGTCACTTACCTTCTCTGGGCTTTCACCCGTTTAGATCTGGATTCCAAATTAGCCAGGTATCCACTAAAATAACATTAAAAAGTGGAAAACCACATTCACCTATGCCAGGTTCCACCTGGCCTTTCTGAGCCTCCTGTCACCTGCAGACAGGTCATGCCATGCATGGATGAGGCATCCTAAAAGATCCCCCAAACCCAGGAGATCTTGTTTCTCAGGAGAGTTGTGCAGCTGCCCTGGCCCCCAGTGACACATGCTAACCTCTTCAGTGGCTCTGAGAGAGATCCAGAGAAGGTTCTGAGCTCCTATGATTCACAGGTGGGGTTTTCTCCTCTGAGACCTGGGACTGTGTGTGTGGAGGGTGGTGAGGCAAAGGGTATTCCCCTGCTTTGTGGCTCAGGACCGCAAGGGTCACAGGATCTGATTCACCTGCTGCTGGCTTCTCTGAGGTCCCAGCCAGGCTTTCCCAGGTAGAACAGTTCTGGCCCTTGCTTGGCGTTGCTCCTCGATCTGGAGGCACATGGCGATCTGCAGCTGGAAGGCAAGGTGAACAGATGTTAGAGTCATGCTGGGGAGTCTCCAGGGCTGGCTTTCCTGGTGCCTGTGCCTTGTCAGATGCCCCAGGCATGAGCCTGGGCTCTGGGACAATGCTCTGCTCTGCTGCAGCTTCCTCTGTTGAGCAGATTCCTACAGGAATAAGCCCAGAGTCCAAGGTGCTCTTCCGCTTGCTGAGCCCTCTGTGTTCAGCTCTCCCCACCCACCTCTCTGTGTCCTGCCCTTTGGGGTCTTCATCAGATAAAATGATCCTCTGCGGTAGGAACTCCACCTGTTCCTTCCCCCTTCCTTTTCTTATATGGACAAAACATCATTTTCTAGGCTCTGAATCTGTAAAGCCTACTGTGGGTGTTTTCACATGAACCAAAATAAAATCAAAAGGCACCACGAGAAACAGAAAAAAATGTCACTAATCAGGTAAACATGGTTGATTCATAAAAAAGAATAAGTAATTAGGTAAGTAAAGGGATGGCAGTAACCATCCCAGTATTTTCCAGTAACCGCCCTCCTCATTTGAATCCAATGCTTGCCAATCTGGCTTGCACTGTTTAGGTCCATCCAGAGCGAGTTACATTGTCCCCCCTGAACTTGATCTTCCTCCAAGCTGTCAATACCATTTTCATTCACAAAGTGGAAACTTTCAGAAATGAGTCAGCCTGCCCTGTGAATCATAGATCCTTGATCTGAAATGCTGGCTGCTGCTGGGGTGAGACAGGGGACAGTCAGAAATGAATGTTTTGACCCAAAAAGTGGGTCTAAGTGAATTCTGGACAGGGAGGGTTGAGGGGTGGGGAAATGGCTCCTGCTGTCCTGGGGCCATTTTGTGGAGGGGAACTTAGGGACCCTGTGCCTGAAGTTGCTGGAGGACTTGAATTTATGCCTGCTGTTCCAGTCCCTTCTGTGGTTGGTTAGTGCACCTCTGCATCATGAGAAATGTCACAGCTTGGGGCACCTCCAATCCTGGGGAGACAAGACTGGGGGTTCTTGAATACTAGAGATTTCAGTTGATCCTATGTGCGTCTCCAGTGAGGGCCTCCTGGAAGGAATTAGTGAATCATGCTTGCTGGGTGCTGAGTGAGCAAGGGGTTTCTGGACCTCCTCTCCTGCTCTCTGCATTCCCCTCCCTTTCCTGGTGACTGCTGTGTTCCCAGAAGCTATCTTTTGAATAAGCCCAACTTCAAAGGCAATTGCTTTGGTTGCTTGTAAGTAGCCCCATGCCACTGGGCTTTGTGGCTCTCACTAAGTTGCTCCCAGGGAGTTAGAGGACTACTGAGAGCACTGGTTTCCACCTGGAATCTCCTAAGAAATTGTGGGAGCAAAAGATGGTGCTATTGTTGCTAACTGTCTGGCTTCACTGCCTGTTCTCTTTTCTCCCTTCACAACAGGATCCATACACTCCCGTGTGTGTGTGTATATATATATGCACATATACATCAAAAATATAAGAAAGCAAATATAGCAAAAATAGTATAAGAAATCGGGAAAAAATGAAAAGTTATTTATAATCTCATTACCCTTGGTAACATAATAGCAATTACCACTATCAATGTGCTGTAGCCCATTTGTGTTATTTTATAGACTTTTCTTTTTACATAATTTTTGTCTTGGGATACTTTTCGACTTTTCCATTTATCTGTTTCTGCCAGCGATTCCATAGCCTTTTCAACTACCATTTTCGAATTTCCTTTTGAGTGATAAATTTGTCCCAGAATGTTGTTATATCTCAAGAGAATTTCAAAAGTGGAATGTTGTTAAGCCATTTATATAAAAACATACACACACACACACATATATATATACATATGCATGCATATATACACATATACTTAATATATATTTAATATTTAATAAACATTCATATATGTTTATATTTAAATATATATTTTAGTGAATGTAGATTTACCAAACCTCTAGTGGAAAGTACAGTTTCCATATTCTGTTGCCCTTTCCCCCATATCTCCTGTTATTAGCATCTTGCATTAAAATGGGACATTTGTTGCAATTCTTGAGCCAATAATGACATATTATGAGTGACTACAGTCCATAGTTTCCATTAGGACTCAGTCCTCGTGTTTGTTGTGTAGTTCTGTGGGTTTGATGAATGCATAATGCTATAAATCCACCACTGGAGTATCATACAGAGTAGTTTCACTGCTCTGAAAACTCCCTTTGCTCCCCTTATTCATCTACCCCCTCTTCACCAACTCTTGGCAGCTGTTGATCCTCCCAAGGAGCTGGGATTATACACCTGGCTCTAAGCTCTTCACTGTCTCTATAGTTGGCCTTTTCCAAAATCTCACATAGTTGGAATCACATAGTATGTTCCCTTTTCCGTTTGGTGGCTTTCCTTTAGTAATATGCATTTAAGATTGCTCCAGGTTTCAATTCATGGCTTGGTAGCTCATTTTTAGTGCTAAATAATATTCCATGGGATGTACCATGGTTTATTTATCCATTCACCTACTGAAGATCATTCGATTGCCTCCAAGTTTTGACAATGTTGGATAAAGTCACATTAAATATTTGTGTAGGTTTTTGCATGGGTATTAGTTTTCAGTTCATTTGTAAAAACACCAAGGAGTACAGTTGCTGGATCTTATAAGAGGATATTTAATTTTGTAAGGAACTGCCAGACTCTTCAAAAGTGACGGAACCGTTTTGCTTTACACCACTATTTCCGTCATGTGCCCTCAGCAACGCAACCTCAGGGTAATTCTTCCTCCCACGTGCTTGCACAGTTTTAAGCCAGTTATTTTTTAACATTCTTGGCATCAGAATGGTCTCATGTCTCACCTGCAAGTTAGGAGTGTTCAGATATATGTTTGTGTTTGAAGTGAAAGCAAATTTTGTTTAAATGTGGTGTGTTTTCCAGTATCAACTCACCATTAACTTATGTGTCCTGAGAAAGAAACAAATGCTTCCAAGTTAGATATGATATGTCCCTGGCTGTAAAACACATCAGTTTTGGAGATGGTGTAATTTTGAAAAGATGTGTAGCTTAAGATCTTTGATTCGTAGACAGATGAGCACAAATATCTACCAAAACCCAGATGCAAAATAAAGCCCTCAAAATCTGAGTTTGTACAGGATGAACAGACAACTTTAAGCAAACTACCTTTTTATTAAAGTCTCCCATCTGTCATCCCACTTCCTACAATAAAACACAGATTTGTAGAGACACCCTTGTGGACCAGGCAGAAGGTACCTTCCCTGGGCCACTATAAAATGATCAGAGTTCAAAGGGCTTGCATCATGGTTATTTAGCAGAACTGCACTTTGTGAGAGGGGCAAGGTCAGATTCTTCAATCTGGTTGAGTTGGCAGGTTGTTGTGGAAACTCATCTCCAGCAAGTGATTGCCCAAGGCTGGATCTTTGGTTTTTGAGACTTTCTATTTTTAGAAGGTGGACTGATAGTTCCTTGGGAGATCCAGTGAGTGGGCCAGAGGACGACAGAGGAGACCCAGCTCACATCTAGTGGAGCAGAAACCTAAACCTCAGAATCCTAGCAGGCTTGATGTCCATGCTTACATGCAGGGCCCTGGGTAGTCACTGTGGGTGCCCAGAGAATCATGCTGATCCTCATGCAAAAGGTGAGCTCTCTTCAGCACCAGGGAGGTTGCATCTCTTTCCCAAAATCATGCAGCTTGATTATGTCAATTTAGTCTAATAGACACCAGTGCTTGAACTTTTACCCCAGCTAATCAGAATGTTTGCATCCATGGAAGTGAGTTCACATGAGACGCTGGCAGGTCCACGCTCTTACCACTACACTTAAGTGGTGAGCCCAACCTAAGCAGAGACATCCTTTAATACCTCCTTGCTCCTCCCAGGGTATGTTTTCCACCAAAAAGGCCATTTGTACCCAGGAAGAGGAGTCTTACTGGTGTTAAACCAGGAATCCCTCACAACTGGGTTCAAGTGGGGACACCTTAACCCTTTGTTCCTACAGCAGGGGTCCTGGCTGCCTTCAGCTCCCTGGAGCAGCCTGGCTGGCCCTCTGATGCTGTCACTGGTGGTTTCTATGGGCCACCCTTAATTGACTAGAAGTGTCATGAGGCTCTGGTATTGACCTGAGTTCAAATCTCCCCTCCACAGTTCACCGTTGGTGTGCATGGGCACATTCCTTAGGTCTCCTGGGCTTAATCTTCCTCTTCACAGAATGGGCGTACCTTAGTGCTTCTTCCCAGGATGGTAATATTGAGTGTGTGGACTCAGACTGTGGTAGGTGCTCAGTGCTGGCCATCATCCTGTGAGAGGCATTTGCCTCTCCCTGGAGCATCTCATGAGGGCCTCATCACAACCCTCTGAGTTTGGGTCTTCTACCAATACCCCCAGTTGCAGCCGAAGAAACAGGAGAAGCATCTTGCCCATGGCTCCTGGCTAGGGTGTGACAGACATGGGCTGTCACCTTTTAAAACTCCCTTCTCTCCATGGAATCCGTGAACTGAATTCTGTGGAAGTTCTGTACCAGCATTTGATGGACAAGTAATAACTGTACACTTCCTGGAGTACAGTGTGATGTTTTGGTACAGTTGTACACTGAGTGACAGCCCAGGGTTTCTATCCGCCTTCTCAACATTTCCATTTCTTTGTGATGAGAACTTTCAAAATCCTTTCTTCCAGCCATTTTGAATTGTACGATCCTGTCTCATCAACAGTAATCACACCTCCCATGTGATTGCACACCAGACCTGGGTGCTCCTGGGTGGAGATAGTGAGGTGTGTGTGCCCAATGCAGCAATGTTCAGCCACAGAGAAGGACAAAGTCCTGTCATTTGTGGCAACATGGATGGACCTGGTTGTCACAATGTTAAGTGAAATAAGCCAGGCACAGAGGCAAGCGTCACAATCTCACTTACATGGCGTCTTACAAGCTGAACTCACAGAGCTAGAGTGGCCAGGGTGGGTCCTGAAGCGTGGGTGGGGAGAGGTTGGTGAATGGGTTCAGGTGTGTCCATTGGTGCATTTTCTGCTCATTCTTGTCTCTGTGGCATTATCTGAATTTGTAGGGAAATGATTCTGCAACCAGCTTTGTCTCCATAAACTGCTGACGTTGATGCATGTCACGTGTCTGTGGGAACATGTTCCTACTCCTCCTGGTTTTTGTGGGTGACAGACCATCACACCACAACTGTCCCTTTATATAAAGAACCAAACCCACGTCACATTACCTGGCTTGAGAAGCTTGAGCAGACTCCTGAGTATGGTTCAGATCAGCTCATTCTGCAGTCCATGAAGTCAGGGCCTGGTCTCCCTTGACCTTGAACAACTGGCCTGTGGAATTACTTTCTGGTTCACTGTGTGGCAGCTGTCCTGAAGCCTCTGAGAGGGCAGATGGACAGTTGGCATTCCTGCTGCCCTAGCTGGGCTTCTTTCACCAAAGAACAGAGTGAGCAGCACAAGACCCATCACCAAATCAGGCCTCATTCCTCACTGGGCAGCCCCCTCAGAACGGCTGGGCTCCTTGAGTGGAGAGTGGAGACAGCAGGACAGCAGGAGGAGAGCTTCCTGTCCAAGTGTGGATCTGATGAGAGCCAAGGGGCTCAGAGCCGAGTCCAAGGAGAGTCACTGACTCAGCTCACAGTGCAGACTGGACAGTGAGTGCCACTCCCCGGGCCCCAGCAATGTCCTTGGCCACAGATCAACCTTCACCTTCAGCCACTGCCAAGGGGCTGGGGGAGGTGTTGGAGGATGGACCCACCAATAGTGAAGGCCCACTTTGTGCCAAGCACTGAGCTAGGTTCTTTGTTTCCAGATACTTGGGGATGCTCCATCTATCTGTTGTTCTAATGTTTTCCCACTGTCCTCAGAGAAGATACTGCACTTGATGTCCTTTCTTTGAAAGTTATTGAGAAGCATTCAATGGCCCTGCACGTGGCCTATCACCTTGAAGGACACATGCACTTGAAAAGACTGTGTCCTGTAGGGCTTGGGGTGGAGTGTTCCCTAAACACCCACTGTGAAAAGCCCAGTCCTCAGCTCAGGGTACTTGCTGTTGCAGAAAAGCTTGGTCTTTCATTTATTGCCATGATGCCCAGATCAACCCACAAGTGGGCGGAGGTTTTCATTTTTGTGTAGATGAGCAGTGTCTGAGGACATTGTCATCACCTTCCAGTAGTCCCAGGGGAGGAAGAGGGACAAGGTCTCTATGGGTGAGAAGCCACGGTTAGTCAACCCCAGGAGGCAGACACTATGCCAACCTATCCTCCTTGTGGCCAGAGAGAAAAACATCTAGGGATTTGCTCAAGGGAGGGAGATTGGTCCCCAGAAATGAAGAGAAGCTGCATGTGGCACGACTCTGTCGTCCTGTTCGGCATTCAGCTAACCCTTGCTGGAGAGCTGCTGGCTTTGGTGGTTCCGCCGTTGCACCAGAGTACCGCAGGCTGGTGGTGCACAATCAGGAGGGATTTATTTCTCACAGCCCTAGCAGCTGGGAAGCCCAAGTTCAAGGCTCATTCAGCTTCTCGTGAGAGCCAAACTTCTGGCTCACAGATGGCCACCTGCTCGCTGTCCTTACCTGGCCGAGGAGGTAAGGGAGCTCCCTGGTGTCTTTTATAAGGACACTAATCCTGTTCACCAGGGCTCCACCCTCATGACCTAATCACCTCCTAAAGCCAACCCCCTCCTGATGCCACTAAATTGAAGGTTAAGTTTCAATGTGGGAATTTCAGGGGGACAGATTCAGCCCGTAACACCTGCTCTTTATTGCAGTTCCCAGCACCAGGATAGAAGGGCTACCCCTCCCTTTCAGAACCTGTAGGCCCCGCAGGAGAGCATGCAGTTATGTCGCAGGGTGGGGGGGTCATAGCTGGAAAAGTACCGTGTATTAGAGGAGAAGCACTGTTTCTCCTCTCCCTTGCTCTGTTACACACATCACAGGCAAACTAGGGGGGCGTCCACAGGAAGCCCAGAGTGGGAAATACCATGGGTCTATCTGTGAACCTATTGGCAACCTTTAGCCAATGGTTTCCTTGAAAGGCGAGGAGCCTGCAAGCTCCCGAGGCCTGGTGCGCCCGCTCCAGGAAGCTTTCCACAGCTTGTTTCTGATTTGTTTTGGCAATCTGGGGACGCCATGGGCACCATTTTAGAGTCATGCCTTAAAGGGCGTATGGGAAGCATACTCAGGACCGGGAAGGAAGCCAGCCACTGAAACACGGTCCTACCCCTGGGCCCTCCCGCCTGACCTCTGGAGACCTGGCGGCCTATGGAGTAGCGGGGAGATAATCTCTCAGAAAAGGAGAGTCTTCCCTGAGGTCGTTGCCAGGAACTCGTGAGAGGCCTGGACAGAGGCTTCCTTTCAGATAGGTGTAGGTGACTCCATAAAAGCCTGTCCTTCGTGAGCTCATGGTTTCTGTTTCTTTTCTCACCAAACTCTGTCCAAACTTCTAGACAATAGACACCCTGACTCCTGAATCGTCCACCTTCGTTTCCCTTGTTCTCTGGGTAAAGTGTGATGCACTGGAATTGTGGGAAGCAAAGTGTTAAAGACCGGCTTTTCTGGGGAAGGGAGAGAAAGGCCTGGACTGAATGATCAGAGGTTTCTTCGGAAGCCTGTGGGGTCATTGTGGGACTTGGAAAAACTCAGATGGGTGTTCACCAGAGTATAACCCAGGAGGATGGGATGATTCTCTACTGCAGCTGAGGAGAAGTCAGAGGTTCAGGGAGGATCCATGCCACACTCTGGAGGTGGCAGAGGCTGGGAGCCCTGTGAGATCAGACACCAGTTATAGAGGAACTCCCGGCAGCCACTTTTGCTTATATCCCCCTGCCCATTAGCCCCTTGAACCCGTGGTCCTCAGTTTTACTAACAAGACAATGGACACTGAGCATAGTTAACCCGAAGTTGTCCAGCAAGAAGGTGTGGACATACAATGGACATACAATCTTATTCCACAGCATCTGGGCTCCAAGGCCCTTGTGTTATTTTATCCCGTGCCACATGCCTGGATAGCCTGGGGTCCCATTCCTTTAAAAAGATGGACTTTTTAAAGAGCTTGATGATTTCTGGTAAGTTTCTGATCCTCAGGTTCCTTATCTGTAAAATGGGGATAATTTTTATCACCTTCCCCACAGACATTCTGTTCGTTTTTTGTTTTGTTGTGTTTTTTGTTTTAATTTCTAAAACTTTTTTGCAAAGGGGATTCAGGTTGGCAGATTAAAGGCACCTGTCACTTGCCCGCTTCTCCATGAGATAGAACCAGAACATCTGCAGAACAGCTGCGTATGGAGGTGCGTATGAGAGGATGCTGCAGCTCAGCAGTGGCCAGAGACTTGGGGAAATGCAGGGGCTTTGGATAGTGGGGTCTAGGTGGATCTGAGCACCCAGCACTGCTCATGGCAGAGGATGAGGTAGGAGTCACAGAGGGACAGTCCCAGTTGCACGGGAATCCACACCTTGCAGAATGCAGTCTTAGCAGACGGTAGATCTGGGATGTGCCCAGGCACTGCTCTGGGAGGTTCTCTGCCCTCCCGGAACCACTGCGTTCTCAAGGTGCTGTAAAGGTACCATCTCCAGAGGGTCTTCTGAGTCTCCTCACTGGGAGTCAAAGGTCCCTGCCTTTTCCTGTCTCTGGGTCCCCACAGCAGTACTCCTGACTGACTCCATGGGAATCTGCCTTGAGAGTCAGTTTGGTCCTGGGGAACCTCTTCTACAAACCTGCCAAGGGGTATTGGACAGCCACGTGTAGGGGAATGGAGGCGTTCCCCCTTAGACGGCAGTTCCGAGGCCAGCAGGAGTGCAGACTGTCTCCAAGCACCAGAGCCCTGGTGGCGGGTAGCTTGGGGCTGCCACCACCCCAGCACAGATAGCTGCCTCTCCACCGTCTGTCCTCGCCCTCAGAGTGCAGCACAGGAAGTGCTGAAGGAACCCATGCCAGGCAAGTTCCACTCCCCGTGCCAGCTTGGTGACCTGCTGCCTGCCAGCCCCGCAACTCAAGGGTCCATCTTTGGGGTGCACTGGGTTCCACCTCACTCCCAGCTGACTCCAGCCACAAACCACTCCCGCTGGCCACCTGGCAAACACCCCAAAGGAGAGAAGGGGTGACACCAGTCCTTGCTTTATGCACGGGCACACAGCCTAAGGACATAGGAAAAGAAGTCTGATGGGCATGGGCTGTGGGCAGCCTCCTCTGCATCAAGCATCCAGCACCTCGGGAGAGGGAACCTTAATGTTTCATCAAGACTTTTTTATTGCTGTTTTTTGTTTGTATATATTTTTCTCTCTTTGCTTCTCTCTTTGCTTTCTAATATTTATTATATTAATTTCCTTTTTCATCTTTTACTCTTCTCCTACTTGCCCTCTCTTTTCCTTCTTTAATTTATTCTTTTCTTCT
>JAJEJO010000520.1:589287-607682 GCA_020662805.1 Glaucomys volans | reverse complement strand
ATGGGGATTGAACTCAGGGCACTCAGCCACTGAGCCACATCCCCAGCCCTATTTTGCATTTTATTTAGAGACACGGTCTCACTGAGTTGCTTAGTGCTGCACTGTTGCCGAGGCTGACTTTGAACTCACGATCCTCCTGCCTCAGCCTCCCAAGCTGCTAGTAATTTTTTCTTAATCACATTTTCACTTTGTATTTTATTCTATATTATCTTTGTTCCTTTTCTGTTGTTGTGGTTCCTGTTTTTATTTGGTTTTTACTTTGTGTCTTTTTATGGTTTGTTTTCTTGCTTGTTGTTTTAGTTTTTTGATTCCTTCTCTCTATGCAGTGTTAGGGTTGAGTGTGTTTGGTGACTGCTCTGCCACAAAGCCACACTCCCAGGGCAGCTAGGAGAAATTGCACCTTATGCCAGTCACAAATTAACCCCACCCAGGCCGTGACAGACGCTTCTGTTTAATAACAGAGTCCGCAGCCATCCACCTGGACCCAAGTAGGTAGGCCTTGGAAGTCCTGCTCCTGGGTGTCATCATAGCAACCATGGAGAGAAATGACAGTGCTCATGGATGCCACATGTAAGAGGGACCTCAGTCCAGGTGACTTCCTATGATACCAGAGCTACACATTGCTGACTAGACTGGAGGAGAACCCACACAGGGGACAACCCACATGCTCTGCCATCTACACCACACCTGTTCCAACTACCAGAGGGACCCCCCTCTTGAGAGACCTACAGAGAAACCAGGCCTCTCAGGCTCCAAAACCGTGTTCATTGTGCCAAGACCCACTAATCACAGCCAAGGAAGCCACAAGAAAAGTACCCTGTGATGTTCGATTGGAAATAAACCCAATACTACCAACAAATCAATGTCCCAGGGCACATCATAAAGAGAAGCAGCTTACTAAGAAGGCCTTCACACAGAAGTGGAGGAGAGAGCCATTGCAACTGGTACCAAGACCCCAGCGGGGAATCACAGGTACCAGGAACACAGGAGGACAGCACCAGTGAGGTTCCTGACGCTCCAGTAACTGAGTCCAAAGGATCTAAGTGGACGGAAGGCTGGGCCAAGATATCTAAGGAATGAGTTCAGAAACCTCAGTGAATTCCGAGAGCATGCAAGTGAACAGCTGGATCAAGGGAGCGCACAGATGAGCAGGTCTGTAAAGAGACAGAGATCTTGAAAAAGAATCCAAGGGAAATCCTGGGAGTGAAAAACTGAGCAGAAGAAAGTGAATTGGGAAAACAGAAAAGGAAAGTGAATCAGGGCTTGAAGACTAGATGGAGGAATCACCATATGAGAGGTGGGAAAGGAAGAGGAAAGAAGAAAAGGAACAGAATGTCCAAGATCTCTGGGGCACCCTTAAAAGACCAAACATACACCTGATGGGAATAGGTGCCAGGGAGGAGCTACATCCAGCAGATGCACAGGGCACATTATTTTCATCAGCACATGAAACCTTTTCCAGAATAGATCATGTGACAGGTGATAAAGTAATTATCCACAAGACCAAAAGAGTTCAAATGATTTCTTGCATCCGATCAGATCATAGCAGAATGAAACTGGAAATCAATAGCAAGAGAAGCTGTACAGGTTGTACAGACACATGGACAGATTTTTGAACAAACAGTGGGTCACTGAAGATATGAGAGGGAAATTTTAAAATTCTGAAAATTAAATGAAAATAGAAACACAGAGTACCAGAAACTATGGGATATGGTGAAAGCAATACTAAGAAGGAATTTTATAGTTACAAGTGCCTACATTTGAAAACAATAACAAAAAAAAAAAAAAACCAGACCTCAACTTGGTGCATCTCAAGGTCTTAGAAAAACATGAACAAAGCAAACCCAAAATCAGTAGAAAGAAATAATAAATATCAGGATAGAAATAAATGAAATAGAGTTGAAAAGAACAGTGCAAATCATCAGTGAAACCAAAAGTTGGTTCTTTGAAAAAATAAAATTGACAAACTAACTAAAAGGAAGAGAGAAGCAGAATACTTAGAATGGAACCACCATTTGACTCAGTTATCCCACTCTTCAACATATAACCAAAGGACTTAAAAGTCAGCACAACTATGGTGATGTGACCACATCATCTTTGTAGCAGCTCAGTTCACAATAGCTAAGCTATGGAGACAGCCTAGGTGCCCTTCAACAGATGAATGGATAAAGAAAATGTGGTACATATACACAATGGACTATTACTCGGCCATAAAGAAGAATGAAATTATGACATTTGCTGGTAATTGGATGGAACTGGAGACAATCATGCTAAGTGAAATAAGTCAATCCCAAAAAATCAAAGACCAAATGTTCTCTCTGACATGTAGATGCTAACACACAATAATGGTCAGGGAGGGAAGAATAGAAATTTACTGGATTAGACAAAGAGCAAGGAAGGGAAGGGTGGGGGGATGGGAATAGGAAAGACAGTGGAATGAATTGGAGGTAACTTTCCTGTGTTCATATATGAATACATGACCAGGGTAACTCCATACCCTGTTCAACTACAAGAATGGAATCTTAATTAGGATAAGTTATATTACATGTATGCATGATATGTCAAAATACATTCTACTGTCAAGTATAACTAAAAAGGACAAATAAAACATAAATTTTTTTAAAAGATGAGGGAAGACCCCAGTAATTAAAATGAGAAATTAAAAAGAAATATTACAACAAATACCTCTGAAATTCATAGGAATTCATTATGGAATATCTTGAGAAAATGTATGACAGCTTGAAAATCTAGAAGAAATGGAAAGTTTCTGGGCACATATGACCTACCAAAATTGAGCCAAGATGATATAAGAAAACCTGAATAGATAAATAATAGGCAATGAGATTAAAGCATTGGTAAAATGTCTCCCAACCAAGAAAAGCCCAGTATTGGACCAATTCACTGCTGAACTTTACCAGATTTTAAGGAAGAACTGATACAATGGTCCTCAAATTATTCTGTAAAATAGAAAGGGAAGGAAATCTTCCAAACTCATTTATGAAGGTATTACCCTAGTACCGAAATCTGATAAGGGAAGAACAAAAAGAAAGAGAGAGAGAAAAAGCAATAGACCAATATTTTTGATGAGCATAAATGTAAAAATCTTCAATAAATACTTGCAGATTGAGTTCAGCAGCTTATTAAAAATATCATACACCACGATCAAGTTAGTTTCATCATTTCAGGGATGCAAAAGTACAATGTATATACGTTGATGAATATTGTATAGAAAAAATTAATAGAACCAAGGATAAAAATCACATTATCATCTCAATAGTTGTAGAAAAAGACTGATAAAATTCAACATGCCTTCACGATAAAATTCCTGAATAAATTAGGTATAGAAGGATAACGCATCCACATAATAAAGATTGTGTAAGACAAACTTAGAGCCAGCATCTTACTGAATTAGGAAAAACTGAAAGCTTTTTCCCTAAGATCAGGAATAAGAAAGGGTGTCCACTCTTGCCACTTTTATTCATATAGTACTTGAAATTTTAGCCAGAGTATTTAGGCAAGAGAAAGTTATTAAAGCAATACAGATAGGAAAGAAGAAGTCAAATTATCCCTGTTTGTGGATGATATGATGCTTTTCTCCCACATTTTTACCGGAGCATCATATTGTCCATAATGATGGGATCTCCTGCTACATATTCACACATGCACAGGATACACAATGTGACAATATGACTTAGCCAGTGTCACTCCCCAGCACTTCCCCCTCCTTCCCCACCTCCCAGTCCTTAGTCCCTTTCCTCCACAGAGCTTGCTTTGATTACCAGGACATCTGTCCTCCTGTTTCTTTTTCTGTTTTTTTCCTCTCTAGCTTCTGCATGTAAGAGAAAATCTAATTCCCTTGACCTTCTGAGTTTGACTTACGTCAATTCATATAATGGTTTCTAGTTCTATCCATTTTTATACAAACGACACAATTTCATTTTTCTTTATGGCTGAATAACACTCCACTGTGTATGGATACCACATTTTCTTTTTCTATTCATCCATTGATGGACACCTAGGCTGGTTCCACAGTTTGGCTGTTGTGAATCGTGCTGATGTAAACATGGGTATGCATGAATCACTGCAGTAAGATGACTTTCATTCTTTAGGATAAACACCAAGAAGTGGTATAGCTGGGTCATTATGGTGGTGCCATGTTCAGTCTTTTGAGGTTCCTGATTTCCATAGTGGTTGAACTAATTTACAATCCCACCAGCAATGTAATAGACTTCCTTTTTCTCCACTTTCTCTCCAGCAATTATTATTATCTGTATTCTTGATGACGGAATTCTGACTGGTATGAAATAAAATCTTAGTGTAGCTTTGATTTGCATTTCCCTAATTGATAATGATGTTGAACATTATTTTCATGTACTTGTGGACCATTTGTATTTCTTCTTTGGAGAAGTGTCTCTTTAGTTCATTTGCCCATTTATTAATTGGGTTATTTGATTTTTTTGGTATACAGCTTTTGAGTTCTTTATATATCCTGGATATAAATTCTGTCAGAAGAGTAGCCAGCAAAGACTTTCTCCCATTCTGTAGTTTCTTTTTTCTTGTTCCTAATCATTTCTTTTGCTGTGCCGAAGCTTTTTAATTTGATGCTCTTCCATCTACTAACTCTTGGCATTATTTCCCGAGCTTTAGGGTCCTATTAAGGAATTGATTTCCTGTGCCTGCATGCTGGAGTGTTGACCCTATGTTTTCTTCTAGGAGTTGCAGAGTTTCTGGTCCAATTCCTAGGTCTTTGATCCACTTTGAATAGGAGAGTTAAAAGTCTAATTCATTCTTCCACATATGGATAACCAGTTTTGCCAGCACTATTTGTTTAAAAGGCTGTCTTTTCTCCAATGTATGTTTTTGACACCTTTGTCAAAGGATCAGGTGACTCTAGCTATGTGGGTTTGTCTCTGTGTTTGCTGTTCTGTCCCATTGGTCTATGTGTCTGTTTCTATGCCAGTTTCATAGTTTCTGTTACACAGATGATATGATTCCATACCTAGAAACCCCTAAAGAGTCCGCCAAAAAAACTCTTAGAAGTGATAAACATATTCAGCAAAGTAGCAGGATGCAAAAAACCATATACAAAATTTGTGGATTTTCTGTACACCAATAATGATTGATTGGGAGAATGAATATTGTTAAAATGGCCATGTTACCAAAAGCAATCTACAGATTCAGTGCAATCCCCATCAAAATACCAATGACATTCTTCACGAAACAAATTTCTGGAATTCATGAAGAAGCTCAAAGGACCTTGAATAGCCAAAGTACTGCTGAGAACATTACAATAGCTGATTTGAAAATGTACTGGGGTCATAATAACAAAAACAGCATGGCGTTGGTATAAAAACAGACATGTAGACCAATGGAATACAATAGAGAAACCAAAGCCCTAACTCTAACCCTAACCCTAACCCTAACCCTACCCTACCCTAACCCTAACCCTAACTGATTCTTGACAAAGGTGCCCAAAACATCCATTGGTGAGAAGACAGCCTCTTCAATACATGGTGCTGGGAAACTGGATATCCCCATGCAGAAGGTTGAAACTACTTCCCAGTGTCTCACCCTTCACAAAAATCAACTCAAAACCCAATTAAAGACCCCAGTTTAAGCCCCGGTTCTTTGAAACTTCTAGAAAACATAGGGAAACACTTCAAGACTATTGAAACAAGCAATGATGTCCTGAATAGGACTCCAGTAGCTTAGGGAATAAAAGCAAGAATTGCCAAATGGAGCCACACCAAATTAAAAAGTTTCTGCACAGCAAAGAAACAATCAGCAGAGAGAACCTGCAGAACGGGATAAAATCTTTGCCAGCTCTTTGTCTGCCAGAGGATTAATACCCAGAGTAGATATAAAGAACTCAAGGAAGTTGTCAAGAACACATACTCCAATAAGAAAACTGGCAAATGATCTGGACAGATGCTTCTCAAAAGAAGAAGTATAAATGACCAATAAATATATGAAAAATGTTCAATTTCTTTAGCCCTCAGGGAAATGCAAAGCAAAACTACACTGAGATTCCATCTCACCCCAGTCAGAATAGCTGTTAGCAGAAAGAAAAGATTGCATACACTGGTGAGGATGTGGAAAAAAAGGACCACTTACACACTCTTAGGGGGAATGCAAATTTGTACCACCACTATGGAAAACAGCGTGGAGAAAAAAAAAGCAACTAAAAATAGAACTAACATATGATCTAGCTATTCCACTCCTGGATATTTGTCTGAAGGAAATGAAGTAAGGCACAAAGGAAATGTCTGCATGCCCAAGTTTATGGTGGCACTATTCACAATAGCCAAGATATGGAACCAATCTAGGTGCCCATTCACACGATGTGGTATTTATCAGCCATAAAGAAGAATGAAATCCTGTCGTTTGTAGGAAAATAAATGGAACTGGAGGACATCACGTTAAGTGAAATAAGCCAGACTCAAAAAGACAAGTACAACTGTCACATGCTTTCTCTCATATGTGGAAACAAAGCAAAATAAAAACAAACCTGTGGTGGGAGAGGATCTAGGAGGGAAGGGGAAGTGATGATATATGCATGTATGGAAATGTCGCAGTGGAACTCATTAATCTGTACAATTGCAATGTGTTGATAATTATTATAAAACGTCTTTCCTCCACATGGTACCTGCACATTTTTCTGTGGTATTTCCGTACCTGTATACCATGTGTAATGATAGGATCAGGCTCGGGTTTATCCATCACCTGAAACGTGTCATCCTGTCGTGCTGGGAACACTGAAAATCCTCTCTACTGGCTGTTTGGAAATACACAATTAATTGCTGTCGACCACGGCCTCCCTGCTGTGCCACAGAGCAGCAAAAGTTCTTCCTCTTATCCACCCACCCACAGACTTTCCTGGATGGTTAAGCAGATGGCCATGGAGCTCTGAGCACACGTACTGGTCACCTCGGTGCTCTGCAAACCTCACCTGAGATGACCATTAGTCCAGCCGGCTGGGGCGGAGTGCGGGGTCCCTGGGGCTCAGTCACTCCCGTTCACTCCCTACTGCCCTCTCTGATGTCGTGCATGAGCTTGTCTCTCTGGCATGGAAGTTGCCCTGGTGCTCTGCAGTGACCCAGCAGGGCTGAGATGTGTGTGCTGGGCCAAGTCCAGTGTCACCTCAGCAGCCAGGAGGATGGTGAGTCCAGTCGACTTTCCTGCTCTGGAAATGCATGACCTTTATTCAGAGTCATCCTCCAGCTCCCACGTCACACAGCAAACTCATTCACTCCTCCTCCCCACTGGCCCTTTATTTTCTCATCTGGGCAGATTAATATAAGAGAGCTGCTGCCTCCAGATCGGTGGCTTTCCCTTCATCTCCTTCCCTCTCCTCCCAGCTCTCTGTTCTCTGGGGTGCTTCTCAGACACTAGCAGGGTGTGTTAAAGGATGTGCGTGTTGAAGTCAAAGGACAGTAGAGCTGATCAGCCCTGGTTCCATGCTGGCTGTGCACTCAGTGCTGAAAAGAACATCTGCCCTGTGCAGGTTCTCATCCGGATAACCTAGAATAGTACATGAATACATAACTCACATATTAACAACCTATTAGGGATCCAAGATGGCGGCCTAGAGGGAGGCTGCATTCCTTGTCGCTCCCTAACTCAGGATTCAAACAGAGGAAAATCTGTTTCTCCGTGAAGCAGTCTTTACTCCTCATTGATCCCCTGCTCTTTATCACATCTGTCTACCTTGATCACCTGCAGTCTACCAGTGTAGCGACTGCAGTTGAGTGCAGATTGCTCACTGACCACCGCCTATCATCCGTCACTTGCCTGTTTGCCTGCCTCTGGCCTGCCCATCACCTGCCTTTCACCTACCCAGCACCCACCAACTGAGGTTCATCTGCCGATCGACCACCAGCAGCCTGCAGAGACTGCAGACCGTCAGTGGATCGCCAGCTGCCTGCTGTTGCCTGGAAGTCCACCATCACAGTACCCGCAGGTTTGGTTACACATGGCTGCTGCCATTTTGGGAAAAAAAAAGTCAGGACCTGCAGGACTACCAGCCCGACTGACAGCAGCCTGACTGACAGCACCCTGCCTCCAGGGGCCCAGCCTGATCGACTGCACCCCACATAGTCTCGGTGCCCACGCCCTGCACAGCATCTCCCCCTTTGCCAACACGTTTGGAAGCCAGTGCATCCATCTTGGATTATCTGCAAAGGGGAAACTGTCATTAGGTGGGGCAAATCCCATACTGAGACGCCTGCTGGAGACTGGAAGCTCATTGTCAGGGAAAAAAAAAAAAAAAAAAAAGGATTAGTAACACAACAGGTGACAACACAGTAATGCACACTAGCTTCATGATATGGTGAAGATTCAAGATTCTGAGATGACTTGCAGGAAGAGCTTAGTTCCTGGTCAGCACAGGCCCTTGTCCTGCTTCCCTATAGTTACTAGTAGTTGTGGACAAGCTCAGGGTGTGCTGTTCATTGAGGCTTTGTGGCCTCTGGACCTCGGTTTCCGCATTCACATATTATCAGAATAAGCTCTGGGTGGTGTGTCCAGAGCTTTTACTTGAAAATGAAGGGAGTAGTCAGAGGTGTTACCTGCCCTTTATCAATAAGTAAATAAATAAATAAATAAAACCAAAAAACAAACAAAAAACCCCAAAAATCCATCACTGGGGAGCAGGGGCAGCAGTGTGACCTCTCCACTGTGCCTGGACAGGATGCTCACAGAGTGCCTTGCAACAAGAGGGAACCCAGGAAGAGCTTGCTCCTGCTCTCTCCCCCTCCCTCCCAGAAGTCCCTTTCCAAGAGGGCTCTTTGATTTCAGGGCCCACATAGAACCATACATACAAGGATGACTGCAGACCCTGCACAGACCAGACCTTCAGCAGGCGCCTTCCTGCCCTCGGCTTCTCAATCTGAGGGACTCCCAGAGCAGTCCACCATGTCTGCATCCACACTCAGGGACAGGGCTGCCCTAGAGAGCAGGATATCTGGGATGGGGCGTCCCTTCTGCATATTTCTGGCTTTGGACATTGGAACTTCGGCAGGGCTGCAAAGAGGTGTCCCTGACCACAGTCCAGCTTCACCTGAGGGGTGCAGCTCTGGGCTGGAAAGGAAGGCTGGATTCTGCTTTGAGAGATGGCAGGGGGTTGTGGCGAGAACCGAGGCTTGAGATCCAATCTGGAACTTCAGGTCTGCCTTCATGGGATCTGGGATGGTCCCTTCCTGTGTGCCTCTTGTTTTTGCCTGAAAAATATGGGCTTTCCTGAGGATTGGTGCTGGCAGGGTCCCCACGAACACTCTTGGGGAGAGCAGGGTCTTGTTCTTTTCAGCACCAAAGCCCCAAAACCTAGAGCACTGCTTGGCCCGCCTAAGCACTCAGCAAACACCTGTTTTGGAATGGAGCTTAAAATCTGTCGATTTCCTGGTTTGTGCAAGATTTAACAGTCACATTATGGTATCTATTCTAAATCAGGAACCAACAAGCTATGTATGGCCCACCAGCTGGTGTTGTAAATAAAGTTTTATTGGCACACAGCTTTGCCCATTCCTTTACTCGTTGCCTGTGGTTGCCTTCCTCTTGCAGTGGTGGAGTCAAATAGTTGAAGAGAGACATGTGGCCTGCACAGCTAAAAGTCTCTGCTGCTGGGCCATTCACAGCAAAGCCTGAGGGCTCCAGCTCGGAAATGTCAAGGTTTCCCTGTGTGAAGATGATCACGGATGTCGTTTTCCCCGGTGTGTCCAGCAGTTGCAAGTCTGAAACCTGCGGTGAGCCCAAGCTCTGTATTTCCGATACCCTCTCGAAGATATTCAGGGTGAGCATTAGCCAACTGCTTGGGGGCCTGGCTCTCATGTGGATGGAGGTGTTACTTTCATTTCTGTGTAAAAAGAAACTTAATTCACCTGTCCATTCCTGGCATATTCATTAGGGATGGACCACATGTCCTATAAAGTCCCCGGGCCAGAGACACACACAGGAGGTGGCCCACCAGGTACAATGTGCCTTACAGTCTCAAAGAACAGGCTGTTGATGGGTGCAGAGGGCACCCACTGTGCAGACCTGGGGTGCCCAGGTTTCCCATTCACTCCTCTATTGTAATGAGCCACACAGCCTAGGATGCCTCAGTTAGCCTCACCTGGACTCAATTCTCCAGTCTGTAAAATGGTAACCATGACGTCTCCCATGCTGGTTTGTCGTGAAGGTTAAATAAGGTGATATATCAGGTGTCTAAAACACGGTAACCACTCAGCTTTTTTTGCTCTAAATCACTCATCTTTATAATTTGGGCGAGAGATACTCAAAGATCTTTGCTCCCTGTTCTCACTCTCTTTGATGGTCCATGCCCACACTTAAGAGCCTCTCAGGACCTTGGATTCTGGGCTGGTGAAGGAGAACTTCCTGGAACGGGCATCGTGTAACAAGTGCCCTGAGGTCTGCCCCTGAGGGCTGCCCCTGTGCCCTATACCAGCTGAGCAATGCAGTGGGCTCTGTCCTGCTACCATGTCACCATCAGCTGACCTTTTTTCTTTCTTTCCCGGCAGAACAAAGCAACAGGCTCCCAGAATCCTAAACCACAACCAGAGGAGCACTTCAGAGACCTCTGAAGGCTGGCAAGTTCACCGAGGCTCCTGTGCCCAGCTCAGGGCTGGCCCAGGTTCAGCCTGCCCACCAAGATGTCTGCACGTAGAACCTGGTTGGTTGGTTTTGTCCACGGCTTTGAACAGTGCCCAGAACACAGGGAATGCCTTGTGGATGCTTCTGAAGAGGATGGATGGCGGCCTCCCCACTGTGAGCACATGCCTGCTGTCCCTCAGTGACTCAGGCCCTGTGTGCCGGTGATACCGGCAGGTGGCTGGCATCAGAGCAGGAGCCCAGGTCCCCAGGCTCCCGAGTTCCCTCTGCTGTTGCCTGTCCTGCTCCTCATTGCGAGTATACTGGACCGTATGCCAGGGCTCTTCCACCTGGCAGAAGCTGACCTTAGAGCAGCCCTGCCTCCACCAACCGCTGTTCCTCTAGGGAGGAGCTGGATTCTGGGATATGAACTTAGGTCAGGGTGGGGGCACAGGAAGCCCATCCAGAGCCTCAGTTCCCGATCTCACTTGACCTCTGTCTGAGACCCCCTCATCTCTAGGAAAAGCCCTGGGTTTGGAGCATCACAAAGAACTGCCAGAATAGGGGACATGCTTGTCCTTGGGGCTGGGCAGGTGGCTGGTGCTTCTGTGATCAGCAGGCCCAGCACAGGGCTGCAGAGGTGGTGAGAAGGGAAAGGCAGCTTCCAGGGGACAGAGAGCTTTTCAGATCACCCTTGTGCCCTCCCCACCTGGTGGTCAGGGTGGCGGCTAAGCCTGCCTTCTGGAGGTGACCTCTCCTCCCTGAGGTGAATCGCTGTGTTCAGAGGAAAACGGAAAAGCTGTGTGACCTGGAGCAAGTCACTCTGTGCCCCCTCACTTTCCTCCTTTTTCAAAAAGGAGGCTGATGATAGCGGTCTGGCAGGATCTTCTATTTGAGACAGTGTGGCTTCCAGCACATAGTAGGTGCTCAGCATGAAAGCACCTTCTGCCTGCCCCTCAGGGGGCAGCCCTTCCTGCAGAGGTTTCCTCTGTGGCCATCAAGCTGGCAGCCTCGGACTGAGACGTCCTGGTGACTGTATCGCTCCTGCCTCCAGGACCCAGGCCTGGGCGGGGGCTGGTGCCCTGGCCTGTTTCCAGCGGGACCCAGCGCCTGCTCTGAATTAAGTCAGATCATCGCTTGCTAGGATTTCTGTCTGAAAGTTACATTTCTACCTCCTTCCCATTATGTGCACAAAAATTATTCCGCTTGCCCTTCCTGTGAGGGAGTCATGACCCATTTTACAGACAGCTCATTCTCTCAGGTGAAGTGACTCACCCAGGGTCGCCGAGTTGGCCACCCACCGGGATCCTCTCTGGTCATTGCACATGGTGACACTGGTTCATGCACTCTTGTCTCATCAGGTGACAGAACTCTGTGCTCTGAGCCTTCTGAGGAGGGATGCTTCCAGGGGCACTTTGGGATGAAGGGAGTGGAGTCAGGAGGCTTCTGGGTCAAGGTCAGCCTGGAGAGGTGTCCGCATTCCTAACTCCAAGAAGGCCCGCTGGGGTCACGGTGGGCAAATGGCAACAGAAGCCTCCGGCACAAACCACCCGCCACACCTCCCTCTCTGAAGTTGTCCCTGACCCCCCTCTACCCCTTCCACAAGGTGACGTTCCCCTTGAAGCTGACCAAGGGCTTATTATACATAAATATATGAGTTACTTCAGTTGCACTCTTTCTCACTACAAAAGTGTTGTCATGTCACTAGAGAAAACTTAAATAAACAAAAATAACCAAATTAATGCCAGGTATCACTCAATAAAATATAACCAGCTCAGGTTTTAACATGTAATCTTCTGATGCATTTCCTGTGTGTGTGTGTGTGTGTACACACCTATATGGGGATTTTATTTTATAGACTATTTTCCAACGTGCTCATTTAGTTAAAACTCTGCCATAAGCCTATTTTTTTAAATTAAATATTCTTCTCCAACAAACTTTGCTAATGGCTTCTATTGTTTTTCGTATTCCCTGTTGAGTGACTTCCCCAGTTTTATTTTGGCTCCTGAGCTTGGTGCCAGCCCCAGGTTGGCCTTGCTCATGGATAGAGGATGCTGAGGAGCTGGGAGTGAGATCCGGGGTAGGCTGACCAGGGACTAAACGCAGAGTTTGCACATTCCTGCAAGTGTCCTCCCTCCCTTCCTCCCTCCCTCCTTTCCTCTCTTCCTTCAAAAATATTGTGTTACATATTTTAACCAGTCATGTAAATATGCATTTATTTAAGTACCACATGTGTGCATCCTCTGAGTGGGACCCTTCTCGTGGTTCTGGGATGTGGTAGTGAACGAGGTGGAAGAGGTCTCTGCTCTCCTGAGTGGTCCAGGGGACAATGCAGACTCAGGTCAAGTCACCAGGTGACACAAAAATAGGTAACTAACCTGTGTTGAAGTGTAACACCAGCTAACGTGGATGAGAATAGAATTGAAGGGGAGCAGAGTGGACATGACCTAGCAAAGCCCTGTCTGGGGAGGGCATGGCCAAGTCAAGCTGAAGGGACACCTGCAGGGAGATGGGCTGGGTGCCTTTGCATTTTATGGTCACTGGCTGCTGAGCGGAGAACGAGCTGCGGGGAGACAGGCGTCAGTCTCAGCTTGCGGGCCTCGGGGCTCGGAAACTCGAGAAGAGGAAACTTACTTGGGAAGCTGGAGGACCCAGAAGACCAAGGGTCCTGGCAAAATGCAGCAGAGAGGAAGAAAAAGTAGCACAGGGTCTGGAAAGAGCTCCCGGGCATGACCCACCCCCAGAGGATGTCCTTCCCGCCTGCGTAACAGTAACTCACAGTGACTCAGAGCTGGAGTCAGAGTTCGGAGCTGGCTGCCAGACTGGGGACAGTTAGGACTCAGTCTTGTCAGCTTGGATCTTACAGGAGTCTGAGGCAGCACAGGGAGGTGACTTGTCCAAAGCCTCCAGCTGGAGCTTGGTGGGAAGAGACAAGCCTGCTGCCCAAGACTCCGGCCGCCTGGCAGCCTGTCTGGAATGCAGGCAGCGTGAGCTATGGAACGTGCGTCCTCCTCGGGGGTGACATTCTGGTGAATTCTGCCACTGCACCTCCGTCTCCTGGGCCACTGATCTTGCTGCTGCTCCTGTTCCCGTCCCTGCACTGGCCTCCGGGCTCACCAGTGTCTTCTTGTCCCCAAGTCCCCATCTCCTGCCTGCCCCAGGGATTGCTGACTGTTCCCCCTCTCCGTTGCTCTTGTAGTGTGTAGAATTGGGTCCCCTAAGAGGTTCAAGTCCTAACTTCAGGACCGTGAATGTGGCCCCATTCTTAGAAATAGGGTCTTTGCAGGTATTTCTGAATTCAGGGAGCTCACACGGGATTACGGTGGCCCCGAATCCAATGACTAGCATCCTTACAAGGCCACAGAGAAGAGAAGTGGCATCAAGATGGAGGCGGAGGTGAGGGTAATGCATCTGCAGCCCAAGGAGCACCAGGAGTTGCCAGAGCCACCAGCGCCAGGGTGCGGCAGGAAGGGTTCTCCGCTTTGGGACCCAGGGGGACCAGGGCCTTGCTCACACTGATGCCAGGCTCCTGGCCTCCAGAGCTATAGGAGAATGCATTTTTGTAGCTTGAGGGCAACCAGTTTGTGGCCCATTGCCACAGAAGATGCCCCTGTTTGACTTCAATCCTCGCCTGGACTCTGCCTGCCTGGAAGGGGCTTTCCTTGACTCCCAGTCCACACCAATCCCCAAGTGGCCGCCCTCTAGCACCTGTTGCCACAGTTCCTCCCAGTCCTGTTTCTACAGCTTCACCAGGAGTGTAAGCCCCCATCCCACCCGCGCACACTGCCTGGCCAGCATCGTACCCAGCACACATTGGGGATTAATAAATATTTGTTGAGTTAATGCAGTGCTGCCCAAGGAGAACCTTCCAAATTTACTGATCACCTGCATTTGAATCTGTGTGTCATGAGATCCCCAGTCAGAAGATTGCCTGGGTGCTTCCCCTGGAAATCCTCAAAACGCAATTATTCAAATCAAGTAACTCAACCCCTGGGACCTGAGACAAGTGTTGTAAAAACGTTTGAGGACTTTCCAAGCCAGGGTCCATTCTTACTGTTCAGGACACGAACCACAAATGAGTGGTTACCGAGTGGTAAGTAAGACCTTAAATAGAAAAAGAAAAAACCCTCCAAAAATGTAAGTTCTTTCACACTGAAGCCTCTCCGACTTCTCCTTCCTGCCTCTCATCATCAGAACCTCCCAGACTTATTTCCGAGATCATGATGGATGGTGACCATATTTCAGACCTCCCCAAATCTAGCTGTATTTTTCCTCCTTGGGTTTCAGAGAGAGATGTTGGTAAGTGCTCATAAGTACTCCCAGAATTGACGTCTCCACTGAGCTGTGTCTGCTACATGGTGTGTAGGTTTGGCCTTTGATGAACTCAGAATGGTCTTTAGTGAGCACCTACTATGCACCACCTTTTATACCAGGTAGATTTCTACTATGTAGCTTCCTTTTTATTTAATCTGCTTCAGAAATTTTGGTGCACTTTAGAGCCATTTTACTGGTGTAGAAACTGAAGTTCAGAGAGGTTAAGTAATTTTCCTAAGATCATTCAGCCCACAAGTGGTAGAGTCATTTTCGAATCTAGGTCTGTCTGAATTTTAAAGCCACTGGTTTTGATTATTTTAGAGTTTTTTTATTTTTTTATTTTTTTTACCTCTAAATTTTACAATCACAAATACCACCCTAGCTAGAAATTGCAAGGGTGTTTATCATAAGAATGTGGGTTGTATCAGGGACTGCCCTGTGGTTATCCAGCAACCTGTCAGGAGTTTTAACTGTTAGATGCAAGGACTTGGGAACCTTGGTGTATGATCAGCAGGACCTGGCAAGGATGCTGGCCCCTGTCATCTGCTCCTGGGGCTGGGCTTCTGGTGGGGGGACATAAGTCTGGCCTCTTCCCTCCTCCAATCTTGGCTTCCCTGGCCACCGTTAGGACTTAGATTCCATCTCAAGCTGCAATTGTACCAGATAATCTGGACTTTAGCATCCTGGGGCTACAATAGTTTATTGTGTCATAACTCTTAAACTGAAGACCTCCAGTTCTCTCTGAAGCCACGTCCTCCACCCAGAGGCACCTGTGCAGGCCTCTCCAATCAGAGGCCCCAGCCTCCCCAGCCCTCTGCTGCCCTCAGCCTGCATCCCTTCCTCTACCAGAGTCAGACCTGTTGGGCAGCTGGGGGCAACCTCTCTAAGACTCTGTGTCCTCCCCTCTAAAATGATCAAAACTGAGTGTGCACACCCACCTCAGGGGCTACTGTGGGCTGAGTGAAAGGGAACAGTAGCCACTGCTCACTCTCCCTGTCTCCCCCGTGCAAAGCACTTGCCCTGGAAAGTGCAGACTCTACGAGGCAGATGGTTGGAATCTGCGCCCTGCTGACTCTGGGCCCAACTGCGTGGGTCAGGCTTCTCCACGGCCTCAGTTGGTGATCTAGTTGGGAGGCACCAGCCTTTCTGGCTTGGAAACAGAATGCCCTGGATTCCTATTTGCTAAGCTCCTGAAGCCGTGTGGGGCGCAGAGTAGTGCCATGCCAGAGGTGGCATTGTTACCAGGCCTCCAGTCCTCAGAGCACTCTGACAATCATGCTCTCATTTTCCTTTTCACAACAGGGAAGGTCAGGGCCTCGGTTGAAGCAGCAGGCCTTGAGTCCAGGTTGGTTGGACCAGGAGAGGTCAGGCTCTTAACGTTCAGTCATGCTGACCACCACGAGGCGGCTTGGTGCTTGGGGACTGATGGTCTGCAGTAGCCATCTTGCAATTCTTAATGGTTTTATCTCAAATTTGCATTGTGTAAGTGAAGTCCTGCTTCCGCTGCCTTCCCACCTCCCTTGAGGGTTCCCTGGGTTCATTCCCTTGCCCCAGGGCCCCTCCCGACTTTTGCCTTTTCTCCTACTGGGTACCTGGGCACAGGCGGGGGGTCAGGGGTGCTCCACATTCTCCTGTCCTGGGGTCATGAGTGCAGGTCAGCACCCACCCCGACTCCCAACCCCATCAACATCCCTGTGCAGGAAAGAGCATGACAGGGACAGCAGATTTGAAAGCACCATGACAGATCAAGACAGATCTCAGGCAGAAGGCAAGTTCAAAGCCAGCCTCAGCAACTTAGCAAGACCCTGTTTCTAAATAAAGTATTTTTTAAAAGGGCTAGGGATGTGGCTTAGTGGTTAAGCGTGCCCAGGGTTCAATCCTCAGTACAAAAAATAAAAGAAAAAAAAAAGGATAAATCTTAGGAAAAAGGGAACAGTTTTCTTTCAACAAGCATTTTCTTTTTGTTCTGGGCCTTGCTACTGACAGAGCCAGCATGCCACAGGTGAGACTGAAGTCCCTTTCCCTGGCAAGCGAACACAAGTCCTTGTTCCAAGTTTAGTAATTCAGTGCAGCCTGTTCTGACTTTTTGGTGGGTGGGTAGGGGGTGCTAGGGATGGAACCCAGGGCCTTGTGCTTGCTAGGCAAGTTCTCTACCACTGAGCTACGTCCCCAGCCCCTGTTCTGACTTCTGATTCTTAGGTAGAGACAAAGGGTTTTGATGAAGGCCAGAAAGTTGGCACTTCCACCACCTCCTACCAAGATGTTTTCTCCAAGGCCACCCAGGGCCTTTGTAAGATTTACATCCTCAACGTGGGCCCTCTGCATCCAGCAGCCTGTTTGCTGGTGGATGATAGGGAAACCTTATTTTTTCCTTCTTCAGTTGCTATAATCCTCAGATGTAGTATTCTCTTTAAAAGATGCTGTGAGCAATTACTTCATGCAAATGCAAGCATCTCTGGATGCCTGGCTAGGCTGCAGCCAGGCCCTAGAAGTCTGAAAGGTGGACCCCATGGGCTGGGCAGGGGGCCAGGAGCAAGATCCTGCATGTTGGCCTCAGTAGCTCTCCACTCTGCCCTCAGGACTCCTGGGAGAAGGCTTTCCACAGGGTAAGAAGTGGCAGATCCCAGGCATGCAAGGCAGACGCTGAGAGCCATGGAGTGGGAGAGCTCATCTGGCCTCTTCACAGTATAGACAAGGCTCCTTGAGGGCAGAGAGCACAGCTCCAGGCCACCTGGGGACCACTGCAGTGCATGCCTTGGGGGAGGCCTTGGCTAGGGGAGAGATGATGCCCTGGCTGGGAGCAGCTCCCCTGCCTCAGTGCAGGCACAGCCTGAAGAAAGAGTGAAGGCTGCAGAGGAGTCCACCAGGGGAGGCTGGGAAGGGGCTGGAGTCCTGGATGGGAGGTGGGGGACAGTCAGGCCCCAGTGCTTTTCCTTACCTAGGACACTGTGCTGCCTTCCAGGCCTACCATCTAAGGGCTAGGCCTAGCCTCACGCCCAGGCTGTGGTGGCATCTTGGAACCCGCCCCATGCAGCATTCTGGGCTGCGAATTCACTGAGGCACCTATGCATCTTTGTTGCTTAGCAACCTGTTCTTGCCACTCCCCAAGGACTCCTCTCCATCCTCCTCTCCTCCTGGGTCTGCATCTTTGCAAACTGAGCCCCCTGTTCTGGTTCTCCATTTATAGGAGAATAATAGGAGTGGGGACAGAGGCTTCACCCGGGGATCTTTTGGGTGGGCTTTGCACTCAGCGGGGCCACCTGACTAGTGAGGTCTGAGTTTGCACTCTGAACTCCCAGCACAACTGGACAATGTTTTACTTGTGCAAACCAGGTTCTAACAGCCAACACTTCCTGTGTTCTGCCCTAGAGCTTGGTCCCCTTGCTGACCTTCTGCCTCCACCACCCCTTGTCAATCTTTTGTTCAGATACAACTTCCATCCAAGGAGGATCTGAAGTCAGAACTCAGCGAGTGTTACACTGTGTCCCATCGCCCCA
>JAJEJO010000520.1:460552-589187 GCA_020662805.1 Glaucomys volans | reverse complement strand
CTGGCCTCTTTCCTCAACATTGTGCTCTGAGGTCCCTCTGGGGCTGTGCACACCAGTAGCCTGTGGCTGGAAGTGTCCTGTCCCAGGATGCCCCACAGATCTGTCCCTTCAGTACTGTTGGGCATCGTGGTTCTTGTCACTCTGTGGGGCTGACGAGCAGGCTGCTGTGAGCTCGCGCATACGAGTCTCTCATGGACATATGTCACCAGGGAGATACCAAGGAGAGGAATCCTTGGGTCATATGTGAAGAGTATTTTTAGCCTTATAAGCAACGGTGGAACCGATTTTCCAAGTGCCGTGTGGTGTTCTCACTCCCACAGGAG
This sequence comes from Glaucomys volans, assembly GCA_020662805.1. NCBI lineage: Eukaryota > Metazoa > Chordata > Mammalia > Rodentia > Sciuridae > Glaucomys > Glaucomys volans. Next base: position 588,864 of record JAJEJO010000520.1, on the reverse strand, counting down.
GCCGTGGGAGCGCACATGGCCCCACAGCCTCGCCAGCACTTGGTATGGACAGCGTTCCCGCCTCTGGCCGGCTAGTGGGTGCGAAGGGGGACCCATCCTGGTGCAGTGGCTTTCCCGGACGCGGCGCTCTTTCCATGTGTTTAGCGGATGCATCTTCTTTTGAGCCGTGTCCAAGTCTTTCTGCATTCAGAAGGTGGGCTGTTTGTCTTTTATTTACTGAGCTACAAGTTTTTTGGGTCTTTTTCCTCCTACTCCAGATACAAGTCCTTGGTTAGACATACGTGCTGCAAACATTTTCTTCCAGCCTCTGCCTGGGAACCCTAAAAAGGAGGTGTGATTATCACCCACTTTATTTTAGAGTCCAAAACTGAAGCACAGAGAGATTCAGTGAGAATCATTAAAGTTGCACAGCTGCTAAGTATCAGGGGGACGCAGGGGCCTAACCAGGCACGGCTCAAAGCACAGGGAAATCCCAGGGGGCTTCCTTCCACATAGACTCCCTGCAGCCTGGAGGTGCATGGCCCTGGGGCCAGCGTCTGGGCTGGGTTACTTGGGTTCATGGGCGCTCCCTCTGCCTGGCACATTCCAGACCATCCTGGGAAGCAGGCGGCTCCCAGAACCTGGTTGCTCAGGAAGATGCCACGTGGCTCTGGGCTGCTCTGATGGAACACAAAATGCGGGTATTTTTATGGGCCTCGGAGGATGCTGGCAGGATGACCTCATGCCAGGAATAACAATGAGGGGCCCTGGGCAGCTCGCTGCCAGCCCTACTGCGTGAGGCATCGCTGGAGGAAGGGAGCCAGGCGGTGGCAGGGCGGGGCCGGGATACTTTGTCCACAGATGTCCCTAGGAAGGGCCCCCAGGGACTCCCTCCCTCTCTGCTCCTCAGCAGGGCGGAGGTCCCTCAGGCAGTGGGAGCAAAGGGTGGGAGGGTTTGTGAGAGTAGGAACAGCAGCAGTGCCAACCACTATGATGCCCGTTGAGTGGCATGACTGTTTTGAGCACTTGCTGGGTGCTGGGCTGTGCCTGCCCTTCGAAGCCCTACTGGGTGCCAGATGCTGTGTAGGTGCTTAGCACTCACCAGTCCATCCTCAGAATACCCCGGAGGGGTGTCATTAACAAGCCCACAGGAGGAAGCTGAGGTTCCCAGATGCTGGTCGATTTGACTAACAGGGCAACGTTTGTAGGTGGATGAGGTTTGAAGAGGGTTCAGCTGGTTAAAGCCCAGTCGCTCAATGGTTACGCTCTGCTGCCTTTCTCTTTAAAAAACCAGTGTCCAAGTCTGCTTTGTGTCATGTACGACACGAGGGGTCTTGGTCAAGGGAATAGAAGGTCGAATATGACTGTGTGAATGGAATGGTGGCCCCCAAGGGACATGTACTCATCCCAGAACTTGTGAATGTGGCCTCACTGGAAAAAAGAATTTTTGTAGACACAATTAGGTAAAAGATCTTGAGATGAAATCACCCCGGGTTCCCTGGGTGTCCCTAAATTCAATGACAAATGTTCTTACAGAAGACAGTAGAGAAGAGGGAGAGAAGATCAGGTCATGTGAAGGAGACAGTGACACAGCCACAAGTCAAGGAATGCCAGGGCCTCCCAGAGCTGCAAGAGCAAAGAATTCTCTAGAGTCTTGGAAGACAGCGGGCCTTAGCATATTCTGTTCATTAGAAACCAGTCTCCATGTCCAGCCCACACCCAGCTGGAGGGGGTTACACAAGGGCAGGAACCACGGGGTCACCCCATGCCAGGAGGCAGGACCCCTACCCACCCCTGTGTATGATGACCCAAGGCCCCCAGCCCCCACCATTTCACGCGTGTTAAGAACTAACCTCTGTGTACCCAGCCAGCTCCATTCTTCCCGCCTGTCACCCTGTGCAGTGCCATTTTACCTCCCATGAATGCCACAAAAAGAGGTGTTCCTCTCTCCATTCGACAGAGGAGGAAGGAGGCTCCAAAGGATCAAGGGTACACAGGAGCCTATCAGAACAAGGTGGTGGCCCTCAGACTCCAGCACCTCAGAGTCACCTGTAAATAATTTCCAGGTCCTGTACGTGGCTTCTCATCCAGCAGTCTTAGGGTGGAGCTTGAGTGTTTGCAGTTCCCAGGTAAGATTGCTGCTGCTGCTGGTTTGTGGACCCAGCTTTTTGAACCACGGAGACTCACTCTTCATTTCGGCAACAGACAGACCCCTAACGAGATCCCAGCAGATGCATGTCTCACTCAAGGCGCAGCCCTGTTGGCCTGGGCAGCCCTCCTCCATCATCTGCTGCTGGGAACGGATGGTCTCCTGTCACCATGGAAGGGACAAGAGAGGTCAGAGGGCTGTGGGACATTTTATAGGCTAGGCTCTCCTGCCTTTGCACACTCCATTGGCTCAAACTCAGTTGCATGGCCCAGACCAGCTGCAAGGCAGGCTGGGAAGTACAGATCTCCCAGGAGGAGGACATGGGGTTGGGGGCCAGCCTGGGCTTGAGCCCAGTGCTTTCTCCATTCACCTCTTGCCTTTTCCCTAGTTCAGGTGCTTTCGGGCTTCTCATGTTTGCCAGTGTCCAGGAACTGTGTGCGAGCGTGTGTGACATTGGGAACAGAAGAGGAAAGAGGCACTCCCCAGGTTCTTCAGCCCGATTGCCGGCAGCCTTCACTCTCCTGGAGCCACAGGTGCTCAGCCTGACAGCCATTGAGCGTCCCCAAGTGCGTGCAGGGGATTCTGGCTGAGTTTCACCTCTGCCCTCCTCGACAGTGCAGGGTGACATGTCCAGAACTTCAGGAGCCCTGGGGCTCTGGGCTCCCTGTGCAGACAAGCCAAGTGGAAAACATGCTCTTGCCACCCTGTCCCTGTGGCTCCGCAGGCTGCAATCAGCTGCCTCAAGCAACATTGGCCTGAATTCCTTCTCTTCCCACTCGACTCAAGTGACACCGGCACAACGAAGTCTTCACCAGTCAGTCAAATGGATGCGCAACTTGCCCTTACTCTGGACCAGAGGTGTGGACACACCTCCTTGCTTAAGCCTGTGGTCCAGCACGTGTCGTGGCCTGTGCAGACTCTAAAGGCCCATGCCTGTCTCTTATAGACTCTGTGACATGTTCCAGAGCCAAGATTGTGGGGCACATTTTCCCGGCCTCTTCATCACCTGAAAGACTCAATTCAGAGCCTTCCTGCGACCTGTACAGTCCTCCCCACAAAATCTCGACCATGCCATTACTTTGAATCCTCTTGTGGACTGTGTGACTTTGGGCAAACTCTTAGCTTTATTATGCCTCAGTTTTTTCATCTGTAGAATGGGCCTGATAATGTTGTGCATGTTCAGTGAAACAATGCACCCTTAGCCCTGGGAACAGGACCCAGTGTGTTGGAGACACTCAAGAAATGCCAACCATTGTTCTACTAGTCTCATTCCTCTTGTTATCTAGTACCTTAGCACTTGTTGGCCAAACCAAGGCATGTTAGTCAGTTTTTTTGCTGCTGTGACTAAAAGACCTGACCAGAACAATTGTTGGGGAGGAAAAGTTCATTTGGAGACTCATGGTTTCAGAGGTCTCAGTCCATAGCTGGCTCCATTCCTTGGAGTCAAGGTGAGGAGGAACATCATGGTGGAAGAGTGTGGCAGACGGATGCAGCTCACATCGTAATCAGGAAACAAGAGAGACTCCACTTGCCAGATACCAAATACATGCCAGAAGTCACACCTGCAGGGACCCACCCCCTCCAGCCATACCCTACCCGCCTCCAGTTACCACTCAGTTAATCCCATAGGGGACTGATTCACTATCGCCGTCTTTGTTGCCCACAACAAAGACGCGATCCCCTGAATGTGTATGCAGCTCTTTATCTTGCGCACCCGTTCGTTTCTTTCCCGTTCCTTTCCCGTTTCCTCCCTCTCCCGTTTCCTCCCGTTTCCTCCCGTTTCCTCCTGTTTCCTCCCTCTTCTTCTTCCTCTTCCCGCCCTCAGCGTCTCCGTCAGTAGTGTGTGTCTCTGTCTGTCTCTCTCTCTTATACCCTCAGTTGACCAATCACAGAACTTCCACGTGAAGCATTCCCTCAGTTGACCAATCACAGAACTTCCACGTGAAGCATACACGGGCAAGCATAGGCAAAGGCTTAAAGCACGAACCAGACACACGTGTGGCCAGTTTACAATCAATACCGCCAGGCGCCATCTTAGCCGCCCCATAGAATAGTATAGCAAACAGCTCCCAACAATTCACTGACTGGGTTAAGACTCCAACAACTCAATTGCTCTCTGAACCTGCTTGCATTGCCTCACACATGAGCTTTGGGGGACCCCTCCCATCCAACCATAACACAGGGCACTTACGTCTGACAGCTGCAATAGTTTTGCAGGCCCCTATACTTCACCCTCGATGTCCCTTAAGCTCAGAGGTTCCTGTCTTTCCATGATTCATTCTCTGAATCGTCCTTGCTTGCCTCACTCCTGTAGGCTCATCTTAGCTCTCTAAGTCTGTTCCCATTGGGTTTACCAGTCAAATTTGGAAGACCTATTTACTTTTCCGAATCTCTGAAAAACTTGAGAAAAGCAAAAATGCCCTTTTCCCTCAGTTGGTTTACTACTCTGAACCCCATTTCTCCTATTAGGGCTGGCAGATAATGGAAGCCTAGCCAATGTTTGTTGAATGAATATAGGAGCTTTGCTTGCCTCTGAACCTATCCCCACTCTCTAGTGCATTGTAGGGACTCAACCAAGGACTGTTTCCCTTGCATGAAACCAAACCACCCTGGGTCCTCATCAACTAAGAATCCTGGCTGCAGAGGGCACTTTAACCAGCCTGTCTGAGTTTTGCCATTTTCTGAGGCAGAGGGCTTTCCTTGGTCCAGCTTGATTCAGAAGTTTAAGATGACCAGCAGGGCTGTCACCGTTTGTCACCATTTGTGAGAAAGGATGCTATTTGTGTCTGTATCTAGGACCACCCTTTGGGTCATCAGAGACTTCTCAACAGCCGCTATTTGCTGGTCCACTTGACAGTATCTGTCTCACCATCTTCTAAGACATCAGTGTCTAGATTAGTGCCTGGTAGGCAGGGGTCTTTCCCACACTGGCCCACATCTTAGAGATGAAGATGAGGAGTAAAATTGTTTGCCCCTCTAGCCTAATGGTGGGGATGGTAACATCTGGCCAAAACATTCCCATTGGCCCTCCTTCCAAGAATTTATCTGACTTCTTTGGCAGCTGAAGTCTGGTTTTGATTTGCAAGTTGCCCTTAGAAATGACTCTGCCTCCTTTTTACCTTAGTTTAATTCCTTCTATGTATTTGTTTGTATGGGGTTTTGTCTCTTGGAATGGTAGGGTGGGAAGTTTGTTCTCCCCAGAGTGGAATGGATTGGCCTTCCAAAAAGGGTAGTGATGTCAGCTTTGGAAGGCTGGGTCTGTGTTCAATATCAAGGGGTCTCCACAGAGCATCCCCTTGGGGTCCCCTTGGGGCTATTGCCTGTTGCTTACAATAGGCATTTTCCTTTTGTTTCTAATACTATTTATAGAAGGTTGTTCAGATGCTTTGTCTTTCATATCAATCGTCATGCTGAAAGTCATGCATATTTTCTGACAACTTACTTTTCTTTCCACCTGCAAAGTACAAATAATGTTACCAAAACTTTAATACGTGGCAGAGGCTTGCTTGGTATTTCCACACCTGTTGTCTCCTTTAGTCTCCACCATCAGCTTCCAAGGTCAGTATTGTAGGTTCCAAGTTACCTTTGAGGAAACTGTGATTAGAGGTTTTAATTTCAAAAAGCTGGTAAATACCCTGTCGTTCCATGGACGGCCTGGCTGTCTCTTGGAGAGCCTCACCTCGGATCTAACTTCCAGGCTGTTTCTCAGGCGATTTCTCCCTTTGGTTTTAATGCATCGTGTGCTGCGTGCCTGCACCACTGTGCAGGTTGCTCCGCGTCTCTTGTGATAAATGCCTCAGAATCTGGACTCAAATGCTAATTTGTTTGCAGTTATTATTTCCCAGAAGAAAAAAAAATCCGTTTACATTTCTCTTCTTTTATCTTTCCAAGCCCCCAGGAGCCCATTCCCTGTGGCTCTTTTGGAGAAATCAATATAGCTGCTGGATTAATCCGTGGTCACCCTGATGTCATCACATCCCCTGCCCTGTGAGGTTGACAGAGATGTCAGAGCCAGGAGGAGGGAAGGTGCTTAAAAGATGGGACGGGAGCCTTGAAAACGAGGGGAGAATTAAAACCCTGTGGAGCCTTCCTTGGCAGACGGGAAATTGCAGGTTGTGGCCCAGGGTACAATCAGGTCTTCTTTCGGGAAACGTAATGGCTTGTGTCAGACATGGAGGGGGACCTACAACACTGGAGCATTACCTTCTTCTTGAGGCACCAGGTGCTCAGCCCCTCCAGAGGTGGGTTGTGGGGTGGACAGATGTCACACCATTTCCTTCTCCCAGCGGATCTGGGTTCTTGAGGCTTCTGCTGTCATTATTTCTGTCTACCAGAAGAGAGAGCATCCTTTCTAAGCACAGTGCTTGGCTCGTGGAAAGCACTGGGGTACAGCTGAGCCATAGCTGCTGGTCTGGTCTGGGGGACACATTCAGCTGGGTGATGGCTACAGGTTGAGCACCATCTCCCAGTGGAGTGTTGCTCTAGATGAGGATCTGGGGGTCTGAGAGGAGAGGGAACGTGCCAAACCCATGCCTTCACGGAGCTCACCTTCTGTAGGGGCTGAGAATTGAGCAAAGTCAGTAGCTCAGACTTTCTCTCTCCCAGAAATGTGACCAGTGGCCCCCAGAATCTTCTCTCCCCTTCCTTTGTGTACAGTCACAGCTCTCATCAGGGGTGATTTTCTTTCCTAGAAACATGTCTAGAGATGTTTTGGGTTGCCCCAATTTGGTGAGGGGTGGCCAAGGTTGTGTGTGTGTGTGTGTGTGTGCACGATCAGTATCTACAGATTGAGCATCCCTGATCTGAAATCTAGAATGCTCCCAAATCTGTAACTTTTTGAATGCCAAAATGATATCAAGAGAGAGAAAGCCCATGCCATGAAAATTATTAAAACTTATTGTATAGAGTCAACTTCACACTACGTGTATAAGGTATATATGAAACACATCCTCCCCACAATATATGTCATTATATACATGGAAATATTCCAAAATCCAAAAAACTAAAAATCTGATATATGAAACACTTATGGTCCCAAGCACGTTGGAGAGGGATGCTCAACTTGAGTAGGTAGAGGCTGCGATGCCACCAGATGTCTTCCACCCACACAGGACACCCAGCATAGGACTTATCCAGCCTGCAAAGCGGGTGGTGCTGAGGTTGAGAAGTCCTGGTGGACAGAGAGGTGGCAGCCGGACAGTGTCTGCACTTCCCAGCGTCCTGTGCCTCTAGGTGTGGCCACATGACTGGCTCTCACCAATGGAGTGTGAATAGGGTGCTGCCCACATCCTGCTTGGGACTTTAAGAAGTCTGTGTGCTTCCTCCTGACCTTGGGCTGGAGGAAGGGAGCAAGGGACAAGGTTACAAGGGATCTAGCTGGGGCCTGAAATTCCCCTGTGGGGAGCACTGCCTCCCAGTAAGACATGCACCGTGAAGTGTCATGTAATGGTAAGTAGAGTGCTGCTGTGCTTTAAGCACGGGGTGTGGGGAGCTCTCTCAGCGATGGCGGCATCATCTGCCCTGACTGCTGTCTTCACTGAGATCCACCCATGGTTCTAACATGGATTAAGCACATCTGTGAGTCAGATCTCATTGTATCTTCCTTCAGTCCTATGAAATGGGTGCTATCCTTATCTTTTTTTACAGACAAAGAACCAAATGGTGAAGTTTAACAGGACCCCTAAGGACTACCCGCCAGTTGTATTCCAGACTCCATTCTCTACCCCGGGAGCAGGTTCTGTCTCCATCCTTATTCTCTTCATTTGTGCCTTCCCATCTCCCTCAGGGTCTCCGTACCTGTGCCCTCTTTGGTCCCTCTGCCATCATTCTGACCATTCCAGATGGCATGACGTTTTAAGCCCCTAATCTGAACCTGCTTCTTTCCTCCCGTGCTTTCTTCAGTGTCCCCTCGTTTAAGCACACAGCCCTTGGCTAGGCTGGACGTTCCTCGTGTGATGAACGCAGCCCACCCTGCCATCCTTCCTTGTTCCTTCTCCCTTTCCCCCACATCCCATGGGCAGGCACAGGCTTCTGCAGCACCACTTAAAGATGGGATCCCTTTTTCCAAAATTATTCTTGCTCTACAGAGGAATCACTGTTAAAAGTATCAGGCTTCCCCTGTGGATTGTCAAGGGCTCAAGAAAGGAGTGTTTGATCATCTCATGGGAATGTGGTTGGATGGGAGGTTTATTCCAACCAGATCCTGCTGCAGGTCTTCAAAACACATGATTGCATAACGTAAGGTAAACCCAGTTTTCCAGCTGCACTGAGCTCTCAGATTCTATTTATTCTTGAAGGACTCTTTGCAGAGTGATCTGGCAGCACCATACGACAGAATGTCATTCCTCACTATCGTCCCCAGAGAACTCTTGCGTGCAGGGGAGAAATATAGTATTTCCAATAACAAAACCCAGATCCATGAAATCTCCACCCACAGGAGAATGGCCAGAAACTTGTGTGAAGAGTCTTCCAGAAGTGTGAAAGTAAGTGAACTGGAGCCACGTGTAGGAAGAGCAATGGGGTCTCAGCAAGATGATGGCGATCGTAAAAGCAGTCTCAAGAAGGACAGCTGTAATATGATGTCATAAAAAATGTCATATTCTTGCCCATCAGTGTCCCTGTAGGAAACCGACAGAATTCTAAGAGAAGAGAATGAAGGCACCGTCCACAGCAATGACAGGGGTAGGGGATTGTTGGATGCCACAAATTCCTCCTCTCCTGTTATGCATGTCCCTTTGATGTCCCTGCCCTCTGGAAGTGGAATCTATTTTCCTACCCCTTTTAATCTGGGCTGGCCTTGGTGAATGTGCTGACATGCCATAGGGCGAGTCCCAGAGGCCTGGCAAGCCCTGCCCTCCCTCCTTAGGATGCTTCCATGTCTGTAAGGAAGCCAGTGCCAGCCTTTTTGAGCCCTCCTAAAGAGAGAGACCCCCAGTGACCAGCACCAACCAGAGCCAGCTGACCCTGGTCCACTGCAAACGCACAAGTGAGTCCAATCAGCACCTTGTTGAGCAGAACTGCCCAGCTGAGCCCAGTTCAGATTACCAACCTGTGGAACTCTGAGCAAAGAACTGGTTCTTGTTTTCCAACACCAAGTTTTGGGTAGTCTGTTATGAGCACATACTCAACACAGAAGTGTTAAGGAATAGGTAAGAGTTTCTGAGGCCTCCAGGCATCAGCAAGATGGGAGTCACCTGAAGGGGCAAGGGAGGAAGCAGTGTTAAGGCTACTCGATGGGGAACTCACAGCATGGCCATCAGGAAGACCCCAGAACCTCAGAACCCCAGTGTAGGGATTGAGCTGGGGAGGAAAGACCTCAGTTTCTCCCTCCCTGCGCTCCAGGCTCATGGCTAAGCCCAAGTAGAGTCAGACAGCAAGGGAGCCTGGGAGATGCCCTTGCCTGGGGTCAGCCCCCTGCAGTGCAGAGACGGGTCTGGGTAGAACTGGGGGCCAGATGGAGTAACCGGGACACATCTTGCCCCTAAACAGTAGATGGAGAGAAAATCTAAGAATAAAAACCCCCAAATCGGGCTGGAAATCACCTCTGGGGAGAAAGGATCTCTACCTTGAATAGGTTGGTGGGTACCTGAGAGTTCATTTTGTCCCCATATACACTTTTTTGTATGTCTGAAATGAGTCACAGTTGAGGAGACACGAAGTCACCATTGACTCACAATATGGGCCATCTTAGAAATGTCACATTACCTCCCAAGTCTCAGTGTCTCTATCTAATGAAGGCATGACATTCCCCTCATGGGGCAGAGCTGGTGAAAGTGGGAGCAGAGTCGCTGCCACCCACCCAATTTTTAAGCAGGTGGCTGTCACGATAGAGAGAGAAATCAGAGAAGGAGACAGTCAGAGAGCTCCACTGCTGTGAAATCAGTGTCTCCACGTGGAGCAGTGGGGGCCTCACGTCTTTCCAAACAGCCCTGCTGTGCCCAGGCCTCCTCCAGTGAGCGTGTGCACATGCCCACTGTGGGGGACACACTCACAGTGGCATTCATGCAGGCTCACACTCGTGTACACACTCACACCGGCACATAGGCACAGCTTCCAAAGGAGGCCTAACAGGTACCTTGACCCCAGAAGGAGACAACCACTCACCCTACCTGCCCTTTTCCCTGCAGGCCTGGCTTCTCTCAACGTGGTGTGATGGCCTTTGTGACATGGAATCAGGACATAGAGGCAGGAAGGTAGAATTGTATGGGGGTTGAGAGCAGGCCCTGCTGCCTGCCTCCTGCTCGCACTGTGACATGGACCACTGAGTGACATCTCTCGAAACCCCAGCTTCCTCATCAGAAAAACAGGCAGAGCAGTGGTCCCCTTCCCCTGGTGTGCTTTAGGACGCCATGTGATCACGCAGGTGAATCACTTGCACCAGGCTTTGCACACATACGTGCTCGCCGACTCGAGTGTCAGTGTTGTGCAGGAGTGACTGGTTTTCAGAATAAAGTGACTGTTTCCCTCTTGGGCTGCTGCTGGAGAGCCTGGGTGACAGGAAATAGGCCCCCTGGGGATTTCAGGAACAGCTTCTCCTGGGGTGACTTAGAACTGTGGGCAGAGGTTAGGATGGCACCACCGTGAGGCCTGTCCTCTAGGCTGCTTGGAAAGAGTGTGTAGGTTGAACTTACTTGTAACGAATGGGATGGTGGCAGAAGCAGTGAGTGCCTTCCTAGGCAGGATCATAACTAGGATCAATTGCTCTGGGGAAGTTGGCTGCCATCTTGAAAGGACACTCAGGCAGCTTTGTGGAGACGCCATGTGGTTGGACACTGAAACCTTCTGCTGACAGCCACCAGGAAAGGAGGTTGTCTATCAAACACCAGGTGAGGAAACCTTGGAAACAGATCCCACAGGCCAGCAAGCCTTCAGATGCCTGTAACACCAGCTGACATCTTGACCGCAACTTTGTGGAAGACCCTGAGCCAGAACCACCAGAGAAGGCTTGCTGAATTCCTGACCTACCAACCGGTGACACAACTGACGTCCATTGTTTTAAGCTCCTAAATTTGGGAGTAATTTTTTATGCAGCGGGACAAAACTAAAGCAATGATCTTTCTTTATCCTTGGGGGATGAATTTCAAGACCCCCAGTGATGCCTGAAACCACAGATAATACAAACTCTACATAAACTGTATGTTTTTACAATTCAGATATATTTATGATAAATTTATTTATTTTTCCTTATTAAGTCAAGAACTTATACCTTTTCATTTAAAGTAAGCACTTTATATCTTCTTTTGGGCATATCCAAATTGCCAGCTTCACTACTCTTGTGCTTTGGGGTCATCATTAAATAATGTGTTATTTGAACAGAGCACTGCATCGTAACAATCCATAACTGAGATTGCAAAGTAACTCACGGGTCGGTAGCATATGCAATGTGGATACACTGGACCAAGAGACAAATTGTGTCCCAGGTTTATTATGCTACTCAGAATGGCATACAATTTTAAATGTTAGAGTTGTTTATTTCTGGAATTTCCCACGTGATATTTTTGGACCCAAGCTGACTGCTGATAACTGCAACTACAAGACTGTGGATCAAGAGGGGAACGTTGTGTAGCAACAGAAGTGGGGAGGGATAGAAGAGTTTTCTTGAGGGTGACTAGTGCCTGATCCTGTGCCAAGTTCTTTCATAAAAGCCACAGGTATGATTTCAGACCTTTAAACCACTCATAAGACTGTAGATAAATTACCTCTCTCTCTGAGGCAGGAGGGCCTGTGACCAAGTAGCTTTCCCAGGCACCCCTGCTTGGCACTGGGGCTGGTGAGTTTCATACACAAGACCCTCCCTGGTGTCATGGCAGGTAAGTAAGTTCTGCCTGAATCTCTCTGTTTGCTAGGCCGTCCCTCCTTCCTTTTCTCCTGTTCCTCTCTCCCTCCTTTCCTCTCAGCCTGCCCTTGTTTTTTCAGTTGAGAATGGGGGAAGAGACATAATAACCCATGCATACCGTTTGTCTTCCAGGAATACTGAAGACAGAATCGTGTGCCTGAGGCCACCTCCTTTCTAATAGCCCCCATCGCACCTGGCATAGGTGGGAGCCACAGGATCTATGAAGATTGATAGGAGTGTTTTTCAAATTCAGCTGTCAAGCCAGGGCAATCATCCTGCCTCCTGCCTGGAAAGTGATTTACAATTTTCCTCTTTGGTGGCATCCTAAGGCAGACAGGCACTTTTGTTTCCATGGAGAACCCACTCTTCCCTCTAGGGTAAATGCCACCCGCCTGTCCCCCTTTCTTCCTTCCTCCTTCTTTCCTCTCTCCTCCCTCCCTCTCTGTTTCCCTCCTCTCCTCCCACCCTCCTTCCTTTCTCACCCCTTCCTTTCTCTCTCTCTTCCTATTTTCTCCCTCCTTTCTTTACCTTTCATTTTCTTCTGCTTCTTCCTCCACCAGCTGAGCTTTCTGCCAGCAGCCCAGCACAACGATGGCTCTGCCCCCAGAGAGGACAGTGCTGTCCCCTCTCGTGCTCTGTGGAGAGGGTCTCAGAATCCTCCATGGGCTGAGAAACTTCACCCTGGATCTTTGGACTCTTTTCTTCCTAAAAGCTTGTTGTTCAAAGAGCTCAGAGCAGTGGAGCAGGCCTGGGCCCAGGAACGGGGGTCTGTGCAGAGGTCCTGGTTCTGGTCTAGTAGCCACTTGTCTATGCAACCTCAGGGCCCACTTAGCTCTGTTTTCTATTATGAGAAAATACTGGGGAGGGAGTATACTCCTTCCTGTAGGTGCTCTGGGGCACTCAGCTGACACCCATTCCTTTTAGCCCAAACTTATTTAATGGTCCTCAAAGGAGAACAGGATGCTCCCCGAACCCAGAGTAGGAGGTCCTCTGGGAACTGAGTGTTGAGCAGAATCCTTGGAAGACCTGCCATGGGCCTGGACCGGAAGAGTGGGTGGGGACACTGAAGTCACCTTTGTGCCTATGGTGCTTCACGGAATGTGGCATCTGTGTATTTGGAACAAGGACGAGGATTGATCTAACTCAGCGCGGGCGTGAGTAGCTAGTCGCAGAGTGTGAGTAGCTCCCACTGTGTTTCTTCATGTGTGTGCACATATGCAGTTTGAACAATAGCCATTTATTTCATGTCAGGCCAGAGGCTCCAGGTATGGAACGTGAATCTTCAATATCTGGGTAGACACTCGGACGGTCACCTCTGAATGGAAGGGGCTGCACCAGGAAACTCAGTGCTCTGAACAGAAGCCCCTTTATCCCCACACTGCCCCCCTGGGGATGAGGTCGCTGACTTGGAGCAGATCTGTGTGCTTGCAGCCTTCTGCTCCCTGGTGGCTTTGGGGTCAGTGACACAGTTTGCGTGTGGTTGCAGAATCTGAGCATGGCTTCCACCAGGGCTTTGTTGCAGAGCGCTTTGTGCATAATTTACATGGTTCCAACTGAATTTGTGGAGATGCTTCTTCCCATTCACCCTTGCCCTCCTTCTCTTCCTCCCAGATTTACTGATCACCTTCTCTATGTCGGGTCCTCTTCCATGTGCTATGGACACAAAGATGATTCAGAAAGGGTCTCTCCCATGAGAAACTTCCAGTCTGTTGGGGAGGAAAAGAAGTCAAGCTACAACCACAGAACACAGTCCTGGAGGGGTCCAGAGCATTATGGCAGCATAGATAGGAGCCCCCAGCCTCCCAGGGACCCTGAGAAAGGCCTTGGTGTGGTGCAGGTGATAGAAGAGGCTTTGCAAGAAGAGATGCTATTTTTCAGAGAGAGTACTTTGGGGAGAAGGACAGGGTCTTCTCATTTCTGGGTCATTGTAAATGATTCTAAAGTTCCTTGTACAAAATGACTGGCTTGGGTTATTTTCACAGTTTTGCAAGAGAAAGACACATGTAATGAAATGACAAGAGTCCAGGGGAGTGAGTCCCGGGAGATGGCCCCTCCACTCCCCCTACCCCCGTTTGCCAGTTTAAGTCCTCAAAGAGGGAGGGGTGAGAATGGAGACGAACAATGATCAATCCTATTGCATCTCGTTGACTTGAAACCATCACATTTGGTCAACAGCTCTGTAGTCAACGCTGGTTAACCCCATTTTACAGCTGAGGAGACAGGAGACTCGGGTTAAGTAGTTTACCCGAGCAAAGAGCAGGACTTGGAACTACAATTTATGTGACTCCATTCCCAAGTCTGCACCGTCTTTCTAACAAACTCCACAACCTATAAAAATTTTCCATAGAAAATATAACTTGATGACCAGTGGACTTCTTGTCAAGGATCATAAACCTGGAATTCAATATAGAGTCACAATTATTCCAGAAAAAAAGAAAAAACAAAACAAAACAAAAACCGTGACGCCCCTTTTGAAAAAACTAGCATGCTTTGGTAAGATGGCAGTTGATATACATCGCTGTTGACATCAGTATTGCAGGCTTGTTCCTTGGGAAAGCCAGGATGCTGCTCATTTGCATACTGCTTTGCATTCATTTGCATTCTCTCTCCTATGCAAAATCAAACACAGCTAATTAGTGCAACCTTATTGCAATGAGAAGCAGGCCCAACCTTCTATGAAAGGGCCGACGGATCCTAGAGCGGGGACAGACACAACCCAACGCCAGTCACGTCCTGCATTGGACATGCCCAGAGAGTTGAGAGGGAAGCACAGGCTGAATGAAAAGTAGGGCAACCGAGCATCATTATTTTTCAAATATTGTCCCTTTGAAGTAGCTGTTGCAGAATGAGAGGGTGGGAGAGAGAAGGAAAGAGAGTCAAAGAGAGGGAGTGAGAGAGAGATCAAAGAAGGTGGCCAGAACTTTGCCTCGGGCAGGATTTTGTGGGAGAAAAGAGCACAGGATTTGGATCCCAAAGGCGTCAGATAAAGTCGAACTTGGAGTTTGGCTTTGTCACATGCCATAGAATCTTGCACTTCCTGGATCTACAGTGTTTAAACGGGGGAAAAATCTAAGGGAAGGCATATCACAAATGGTCCTGCACGAAACACAGGTGGAGGTAGGTTCCAGGTTCTTATCACAGAATGTGGGACCCAGTTCAGCTGGGCGCCCAGGGCTCGCCACTCTGCAGGGTCCAGCCCTGGATGTGATGTGATCTGAGATACCCAGTGTGCGTGTGTACGTGTATGTGTGTATACATGTATGCACACATGTGTTAAGTGAGCATCTAGCATGAACCTAGTGTTTGCTAAGGCATGGTCACTGTTATGATGACCCCATCTTACAGATACCACTCAGGCGCAAACATTCTTGCCAAGTGCACTAGGAAACTCTTGACAAGTAAGAACCCCCTCTCCTGAACAGTGATAGTGGCATTCATGATTCATGTCACACTCTCCCGTTTCCAGGCTCTATGCAGGATCTGGCCTGTTTGCTAGTGTCCCCTAGTTGTGATGATTTTGATGTGACTTTGACTCCAGTCCTTTGTCATCTGAGGATTCCTTTTTCTCAGTTGGTCATTCTGATTTTTCTCTAATATTTCAGCATCATTTTTCGTTACTCTGAATGGTCCCTTCCACAAGGGGCAGCTCCAATCTCTCAAGGCAGATTGCATTACTGTCCACAGGCTCTCACTGCCTCTCCAAGGGGAAGGCTATAGCTCCTTACCCCGTGGGTGCACCTCCTGGCCAAGTGGCTTGTGCATGAGAGTGGTGGACGTCATGGCTGGGCAGAGGGCAGCACATGGTTTGTCATATGTGACCTTCCCTCTTGCCTTGATGATAGACAATGCTGTAGGTAGATCAGCTCCATGGCTGTCCTGGAGAGGGGGCAAGACAGAGCAGTCTTGGGCAACAGGTGACAGGCAAGTCACGCAAGTAATTAATAAATCCTTGTTGTGCGCCTTCAAGATGGTCAGAGGACCACAACCTCGCCTCTTCACCAGCAACTTTCCCTGTCTCTGACATGTTACGAGATGAGCTCTTATAGGGTGCATTTCTCCTCAGTTCTTGAGTTGAGTTACAGACCTGGCTGGTTGTTATCTCGGACGTTCAGAGACTTATCCCAATGATACTGCCATTACTCAAAATACTTTGTACTTCCATTTTAAAAAAACTATGCTACTACTGCTGATGGTAGTGAATGCGTTGCAAGATTATTTTGTTTAGCCTTGACAAAAGCTGTAGAAAGTAAGACGTCTTGCCTTCCATGTTCCACACAAGGCAAACAGAAGCTCCGAGATGTTCAGCCCTCACACAGCTAAGGGGAGTGTCAAGGTTTAAAGTGGCATCCTCCTCAGGCTCAAGCCCTGATCTCCTTCCTGCTTCAAACTGAATATGAACTACTTGAGTCACATACCTGAGTCACCAGAGAAGGCTGCAATGCTTTGTCTGCTTAGGAGTCACAAAATAATCACGAGACAATGAAAATCACTGACGTGAGAGGCGGTGTCCGTTGCAGATGTTTCTTATCAGCTTGGGTTAGATGAGCTTCCTCTCTGGACCTGGGACTTCATCTGGAAGGTGGAACACTGTGCCTCAGACCACACAGCCCATGGATCTGGCCTGTGGGGTCATCCAGCCCTTGAAAGTTCACACAAAAAGTGATGTATAAATGCACTTTTCTGGGCAGAGGATCAGTAAAGTCCACCAGGTCCCAGAAGGGATTTGTTACACCACCCCCCCAAAATGAGAAATTCTAATTCTCTGATTTATTGAGTATGACTTACCACTTTCCCCAGAATGGGTGTGGAGGCAAGAAAAATTCAGCCTGACTAACTGTTCCTTGGGTTTTGCACAGTGGAATGTCAGACTTATTAAAGAATAACCGGAAGACAAGCTGCATCATTTCATGTTTTAAAAATCATTAAACAATATTTCTGCCTCACATTCCTGTGGCTTCCTCATGGTTACTCTGCAGAAAAACTGTCCTTTCCTCTCCTCAGCCAATGACTGTATCATTAGCGGTGACTGTTGGTCATTTCCTGTCTCATTCAGCCAAATAACCAGATTATTTCGAGCAGAATGGGAATGCGCCCTGCGCTGTGAACCTGTGTAGCCGGCGGATGCATGTCCCTGAATGTAGAGGAAAAGCAAAGCCATGCAGAGAAGTTGCACTTGGAGTGCCAACCCCTCCCAGGCGCCCGGCTGGCATTTCATTCATTAACTTGGTCATGCATATCTGTTCCCACCAGTGTTTACTGGGTGCCTGTGACCCACTGCTCACTGTCCTAGGTGCTGGGAATACAGAAGTGCACACACAAGACAAGAAATTTGCAACTTCCGGGGAGTTTGTGTTCTAGTGTGAGAGACGATCGTGCTTGTGAAAATTAGAACCATATTTATTAGTAAACTCTATGCTGCTTCTGGGCACATAACACATTATAGTCACTCTAGATTACTTTGTCTTCTTCTGAAGGCTACTGGTTAATGTAGCTGAGTTCAAACTGGAGCTGTGCCTGCCTTGTCGTCTGTAGTACCCAAAAGCCTTTGCTCCCCTGTCCTGGCTCCCACTCCTGCACTGTGAGCCTGACTCCCCGAGGGTCTTCCAGGGGCCTGTGTAACTTGGCTCCTTGCTAAGAATTTGGGCAATTCTCAGTTCACCTTTTCAGTTTTTCCCTCTGTAGTTTCCCCCGCCCCCTAATTTCTAGTGTGTCTACTAACCTCAGGCTCTGTATTCTAGAAGACTTCAGTCTTCTACCACTAATGCTATGCAAAAATACTCAGCTAAAAACTCAGAAAACTCACAGACCTTACCCATTAAACTTCTATCTTTTTGCTTTCCACTGGTCTCTTTGGTTCTCTCCTAGGCATGAATAATTTAACTGTCAGTCAAATAATTGGAAAGAGTTAATGCTCATTGTTTGTGTCTCACTACTTCTCTGGTTCTTTCCTTGCCTTTAAATGTCCACCTGTTCTTCTAGCCCTATATTCTCATCCCTGGCATGGCAGACCACTAAGACTGTGGGCTTTCACAGTTGTAGACATGGGGGTTGCAAATCACACTGAAGTTACAAAGCTGCAAGGTCCCAAATCTTCTCTTTAATTGGTTTTTCAAGATTAAATTCCACTCTAAAGTTGGTCTGCTTTTGGATGCCTTTCATTGCCTCTAAATAGTTTTGAAAAACATTTTATCTCGGTTTTAGAATCGTTACCTGCAGAAGAACTTGTTAACATTTCACTCCTGTAGCAATGCTGCTAATGAGATCAGACTCTCTGAAAATAATACACATAGACATGTAGGGTGTGGCAAGTGTTCCTGTACTTCAGACATCTCATTAGGCTAAGGCCTTGGACTTTAGTTTCATTTCATTCCTGTTGATCCTCTATGTAAAGACATAGAAGCTCTGTCCTCAAATGAAATGCAATCCTTGAGGTCAGAGCTATGTAGGAAATAAAGCTGGGCATGCTGAGGGCCTTCAACAATCCTATAGCTGTGTCATATCAATAACTGTGGTTGAAACAAAAGCAGTTGGTCCTCTTCAAGCATCTGCACTAGAGGAAAGAGAAATTCTCATGGATTCAGCACTGTGCTGGGTTTGCAATACATTGGTTTAGAGATGTAATGCTGAATGCAAGGGCAACTAGATGCTTTCTTTTGAAAAACCCATTCCATTCAAACCTGTCACTCACCTCTTGAATCTGAAGTTACCATGTGTTGATTTTGATTATCCAGCAGACACCCATCCTTTTGATCTCCTTGGTATCCATTCCTGACTCATCCAAATGAATGAGATCAAGTGCAGAAGAACCTATGTCCAGGCTAATTAGTCTTCTATGCCCTGGCAATGGTCATTAACTGAAAGGATGTCATGTGATTCAAGTTGGTCCACCGAGATTTGCTCCTGAGACTTGGGTTGGATCTTTAGAGGAAAAGAAATTTTTCTTCCTTTGGGATCAGTGAGAAGATAAGGAATAAATGTTTATTGACTTTCCACTACCAACAACTTCCAGGAAAAATAAAAGCAATGTGAATCTGACCAATGGTCCTCTTAATCCCATTCCAAGGACAATGGGAGGCAACTTTGACTCCTCTTGGGAAGAGTCTGCCCCGAGAAACTAAAACTAGAGGAATTAGGTGTGGAAAATGGAAAAGAGTAGAATTCACCTGGGCTTCTGCAAGCATCTGTCTCTGAAAATGTTTAGACCTGAAGTTTATATCAATGTAGTTCAGTTCTTGAATGTCCCCCAAAGGGTCATGTGCTGAAGGCTTGGTCACCAGCCTGTGAGACTGTCGGGAGGAGGTGGAGCCCAGTCAAGGAAGCTAGGTCTGGGGGTGTGCCCTTGCAGGGGATATTAGGGGGCTGGTCTCTTCCTCTTTCTCGTTTGGCTTCCCGGCTGCCATGCAGAAAGCACTTGCTTCTATGATGATGCACTGTGTCACCATAGGCCTAAGGCAAAGGGACCAAGAGAGCACGGACTGAAAGCACTGAAACTATGAGCCAAAATAAACCTTTTCCCTTATTAATTTGAATATCTCAGGTATTTTATTAAAGTAATAGAAAATTGACTAACACAATACCGAAAGGTTTTAGATATCTGAGCCCATAAATGCCTTTTATGGTTAGAGCCAGCTTGAACTGAGTTTTTATCATGTGCTATTCAAGAAACCTTAATTAAAAATTAAAATTCACTGTCTCTTTAGCTCCTACATCATAATCATCACCACCATCTTACTGTACCCCCACAAGTGCTGCCTTCTCCAACTACAGTAAACTATTTGTAGTTCTGCAAATAGAACTTAGCTTGAGGGAATTTAAGGAACTGCTTGCTCATGGTCAACCAGCTCCCATGTGTCAGATTTAGAACTCAGAGCTGCTTGACCTGCCTCTGAAACAGGCTCTGTGATTCACTCCACAGCAAAGGTGGTGAATGGCTCGCAACAACCCTCTCTCCACCTTTCTTTCTTTTTCTTCATCCCAAACCTGTCCTCTAGCTCTCTCAGGCCTTTTGGAATATTCAGATCCTGGTCTTGGGGATCGGTGTGCAACCCCCAAGTTGCATCTTTCCTAAAGCCTGTCTGAATCTTCTTTCCTTGGATAACAGGTCCCTCTGCCTGTCTCTAAAATAATGAAATAGGGTTTAGGGGGCAGGCAGGACTTAAAAAACTCATTATTTTCATTTGTTATATTTGCAATTAGCAAGACATCATCTAAAATAATTTTTATAAGCTCAGAAAGAGAGAGGGAAAGAGGCCTCATAAACCTGTTGCAGATATTTCTGATAAAAGCGTGTGAGAAATGTGTTTTTATTTACCTCAACGTTCTGCAGACTTTGCCATGGAAACCTTTATTGATCCTGCCTTGGTGGCTGTCAACACAGGTAGCCCTGGGTCAATACATCCTTATTCCCCATCTCGGGAAAGGCTGGACTGAAGAAATGGCTTTCTGACATTTCTACCAAAGATATTTTATTTGTGTTGAGGACATAAAAACTCTGTCAAAACCCAGAGAGGGACTTTTCTTTTCTCTTTAAAGTCTCATGTCCCCTCATCTCATGGAGTTTTTCTTGATTTCCTCTCTTGTCTTCTGCCTGACCCTCCATTGTGTCTGTTTACCTTCATCCATCTCTTTGTTTCTCATCTGCATTTCTCCACTTCTACTTCAGTTCTCTGACTCACAGTTAAACTACCGTTGACTGTTTTAAAGAGAAAATAAACAAATTGCCCTCATTTTAGGAAAATCCATCCATCCCATTGGATATTTCTGTATTCCCAATTATGTTACATGCAACAAGAAGTTGCTTTTATTTATTTTTTCCCTTCAGTCAGAGGCCTCATCTTGTTACATGCAGTTTTCTTTTATAAGGCTCTGAGCAGGGGCCATCAAGTCCTATAAGCAAGTCACCATCAGACTTGATGGTGACTATTTTAGACTTTGTTGGCAATGTCTTGGCCTTGCCATTGCAGTGTGCAAATGGAAGGCGTGTCTGTGTTCCAGCAACACTTTATTTACAAAGATAAAGTCATTTTCCATCTCCTGCTCTAGAACATTCCTTGTGGGGGTTGGGGTGCTTAGCTTTTTCCCTTTGTCTCATCCTTTGGTATTATTGCCCAAGATCACGCAGTAAGAGTGGAGCTGGATTCCTCCTCCATTGCTGCTCCTCTCCATGGATACAGTTGAGATTTACTGAGGCAAGGAGTGGTGCCATCTTCCTTTTCCAAGAACCTCCAATGTCTCCCCCTTGCCCATTTAATGGTGAGTCAATTTCTTCACCTGCCAGCTGAGTCCACCAAACCCGGAGAAGGAGGTTTCTGGTCCACTGAGACTTTACTAAGAATTTCCATGTATCCACTGCACTTACCCATCCACTCTCTTCCAAACACCTCGAGAGCAATTCTGCTACTGCTCTGTATGGCTCCCTGCCTGGAGTTCCTGTTTATTTTCCAACTCACTTATCTTTGTCTCACTTTCAAGGCAAGTCAAATTGTGCCCATGGGTTCTGGGTCAGGTTCTCTCACAGGTGTTGTTGGTATGGCATTTCCCACAAAATCTCTGTAGTGCCTTTCTTTTTTCCTCACCATGCCTGGCAAAGCCCACTGGCTACCATGACCCACTCCCTGCTGGTATCCTTCGCTATTACCCAGGTCTATACACCCCTGGCTTCTGGAGTGTCCCATGAACCTACCAATTTTCTCTTCCTTTGGTGGCTTCTGCTTGGACTGCTTTTCCTCTTGGGGTCCAACTGGTTGTGCAGTGACTTCCTCCCTTCATTCAGGTTCCTACTTAATTAAGATCTCCTTCAAGAGCCCTTCCTTGGTCACCTGATTGAACTCAGCACACCCCAAAACCATCACGTGGCCACGTTTCATTTCTTCCTAGTAACCTGACAATCAATGAAAATCTTTTTAACAAAAGGGCTCTGTATGCTTCATTCACCAAATTGATTATCTATTTCACCAGCATTTGTTGACCAAATGAAGCTACCAACAGAACAAGACTCTTCACAAGGAAAACGTAGAAGACAGAACAATTTGAGCATCACATCAGTGGCTGGATCCAATTCCTTTACAGTCCCTTCCAACTCTAAGGTTTTGTGACTTGAGGTTATGCTGTCTTTCTCTGAAAATTAACTGATCCTCTGACATCTGCATCTCCATGGACAGGCCCACCATCCTTTGAGCTGCTCAGGTTTTAAAACACACCATCTGTTAAAGCATATTGCAAGGCCCTCTCTCCACCCTTCAGCTTGGCTTTCCCTGAATGTTGATCTCATGTCGCATGCCAGGCTCTTCTGTGGGACAGAGAAGATGGTCATAGATATTTTTGATTTTGCTTCCTCCTAGTTTAGCAGACTCATCTAGAAAGGGACCTCTTTTTCCAGTGTCTGCCTGTCAATCCAGGAAAAGGTCCTTCATGACTCTCCTAGAGGCAGATGCTCACCCCAAACTGGACACTAGTGCAAGGGTTTGTCTGTAGGATGGATCTCCTTGTGTCCACCCCTGTGATGGAAGGTTGGGGTAGCAACCCTGACCAAAGTTTTATTAGAACCATTTGGAAAGGAGAAGGGGGCAGTTCCTCCAGGAAAGGAGTAGCCAGCAGACAAGCAGTACACGTCTATTGCATGGCCGCCTATAAATGTCTCAACAGTTTTGAAGGTGCCAATTCTTTTCTGGAAGAAATAAAAAAGGCCAATATCTTCCATGGCAATTGAGGTCAGGTCCAGGACACTCCAGTGCTGTGGGTGTGGGAGGTTTCTGGGCAACTGGCTAGCTTACTGACCACTGAGACGAGGCTCTTTCTCCTCCTGTGCACTGTCTTTAGATAAACGACTGTCCAACTAGGCCGTGCTGGAGAGAGCAACCTCTTTTCCAGCTTCTTTCTTGCTTGCTTGTGAAATCCTGGAGAGAATTTCTTCCCACTCCCTGCATCTGAACCCACAAGGAAAGGCTTTATTCAGATGTTTTCTGGTTCCTTCTCCTGCTCTTCCCTTTCAACACCCATTCCTCTATTCCTACAGCTCTCCAGTGTGTACACACTTGTATTCTCTGATCGAGGTTAACATGGTGAGTGAAGGGTTTCTTCTGATTTAGATCTGAATCCTCTCTTGCTTATAAAATGTTACTTTCATACAGAAGGCACAATTAATATTTGTTGGATTGAATTTAATTGAACTGAATTGAACATGCCAGTCTACCTAATATCTCCAAACTGAATCATTCATCCAGTTTTCACATTGGCCAAATTCAATTGTTAATTGTATCTTTGTGCACATTTGTCTGAGGATTACCTAAATGACTACTGTCTAGCATGGGATTTTGACAAGGCAAGGTTGTCAAAGGATATTTTATCCAAAGTGATAAACATGGCTTGTGTGTCTCCCACCAATTGGATGGTGTCACAAGCTGTAACTATGGTGGAGAACATGGCAGACTGGGATCTGCCTTCAGAGAGATTCTAGTCTGATCTGAGCATCAGTTCATAACTTGCTGATTTATAAAACTGTTGCCTGACAACTAAGATGAGAGAGAGGAGGTGCCAGAGAATACAGGTGGGCTGGGGATGGGCTCTTGACCCACATCTGTGAGATGAGCAACTGGAGAGGTCTGGGGTGAGAAGTGGCCATTCCCTTAATTGATTAGATCAGGCATCCCTTTCTCCAACTTTCTGGATCCCCCAGAGAGCCAAGCCCCCTCTCGTATTTGCCTGTGTTTCCATGGGCTCTCTTTTTCCCTTATCGCTACATTTAACACAGTATGCTGAAATGTTCTTTGTGATCTGCTTACACCAGAAAGCAGATTGTATCTTATTCAGTACATCTGTCCCTGATGTCCAGCACTCTGCTGGACACATAGTGAGTGTTTGAGAAGAGTGTGGCATGAAACAGCAAGCTCAATAGAGAACGTCCGCATCTGGCTGGGGATGCCATGGTGGTCTGAGAGGTGCACCCACGGCTGTTTTATGGACTGGATAATGTTCTGAAGGAATTGATGGTGCATGGCTCCTTGTTACAGAGGGAGTGAAAGAGCCTGGGGACAGCCATGAAGGCTGATGGCCTGGTGGTGTAGGAAGCAGATAATCTCACAGCTTCAAATCTGGGCTAGACAGGGGACGGTGGGCCTTGCCTCACAACTGCAGGGTGAGAGATGCATGCATCATTTTCCATGGAGAGCTTACTAGAAGCTACTCCTCCATCCTAATCCCTAAGGGCCAGAGCTGCGACCTTGTATGGGGCCTGTCTTGTTTTGAAGTTCATACTTTGCTACTTGGGTTTGCTTTCCCTCTTTGAAAGCAGAAATGGATTTAGTTCTTGGTCAGCAACTCTCTGGGTGCGAGTGGGTGCCAGGGTGCCATCAGCAAACACCGAAAGTAGATACTGGATAAACAGATGCCCTTGGACCCTGTCAGGTACCCACAGGATGCAGGGAGAGGACAGAATCATGGAATTTCCAGTTACCCTCAGCAATCACCAATGGCATATTATTCATACCTGTGCTCATTTTGCCATGACCATGCACCAGGTGCCCTGCCAAGCACTTTACATGGACATTGCATTTTTTTCCTAGAAAAGTACATCAAAAAACAGAGACCACCAGCATCTCCATTGGTCAGGTAGATGCCCAAGGTCAAGAATATTTCTGAGCATTACCCGGTGCCAGGCCATTCGCTCACTGACATGCAGCAACCCTCCTGTGCTCCCAGGAGCTCTGTAAGGTAGACACATGTGAACCTCCTTGGTATAAGAACAGCTGACAAAGGTTTTTGTCACACCAGTTATCTGTGAGATGCCTGGGACCTGAAGAGAAGCCACCAGTTCAAGGTCAGTCATTCAGTATCTGGAGTTGGAACTGGAATCTGTACCTGCTTGACCCGGAAGCCTGCTGGACCACTCCCACTACTTTAGGGCACAAACCTGTCCTGTCTACCAGATGTATCTTGGGGCAAAAAAAGGGCTTGAGGAGAGGGTGGGGTGCTAAGAGTGACAGGGACATCTGAAGCTCAGTGACCTGAACTTTATTAATAAAGACAGCAGGGGTCCTTCATTCTGTGCCTCCTATGTGCAGGGACATCATCCCAATTAATGCTGGATTCCAGCAGCCTCTCTATAGCACAACCATTCCCTTCATGCAAAGTTTGGAGATGAGATGCACGGAAGCCACATCACTTGTTGAGTGTCATTTAGCTGCTTGGTTAAGGAACTGGGCTTTGAGTCTGGGTCCAGCTAGCACCTAAGCCAGCATGGGCTCTTCTCCAAGATCTTGCCCTGGTTCTCAACTCTGCACATTAACTTCATTTTCTTTGCTGATAATGCAGGGAAAAGCCCTCTAGGAAGGTGAAATGATGTAGAAAGATGAATCTTAGGTGATGGATAGTGTATTTGGCCACACTAGGCACATCTTGTTAGAAGCATAGCTCCTGCTGGGTGGCTTTGTGTTTGTGCAAACAGGGCTCCAGGAGGAGAGGAGCCCCAGTCCTGGATTTTGTGCTCAGCTGTCACTTGATTTTCTCAATATTTGGATCTTTTAACTTCAAGGGGTCTGGCATTTTCATCACGATCAGCTCTGATCTCCTGTGTAAAACATTTGCCCTCACTGATCTTGCTGGTCTGCTCTGAGGCTGTGCTGAGGGAAGCCCTGGGCAGGAGGGTAGTGGCACTGGTGCTCTGAGATCCCTTCCTGTGGAATCATCCACCTGGTAGAGGGAGACGAGGAATAGGCAGGGGCTTAGGGTCCAAACCTTGTCCCCCAACTTCCCCTCCTATTTCTAGACAGACTTTTCCGTAGGCCAAGTGGAGGAAGGACTGGATAAGAAACTTGGAAAATCATGCCCCTTTCAGTGAGGCTGTGGTGGGGTCAAGTGGCTGCTCTGTTCCAGCTTTGAGACTTTGAGCATCTGCTAAAATTCCTCTTGACAGAAGTCATTTGCCCTGGGATTCTTCATCTTCTGATCTGCTCAGACACTGCTCAGATGAACCTCCTCCCTGAATCCTTTCATTATGTGTTGGATCTGGAATGTCCCTCAAAGGGTCATGGGTTGAAGGCTGGGTCCCCAAAGCAGCAATAGTCAGAGGCAGGTTCCTGGGAAGTGATTGGATCATGAGGGCTCTGACCTCATCAGAGGATAAATCCATGGATGGATTAATAATCAGATGACTTTGTGGGGAGGTGGCCTTATGCAGGAGGCAGGGCTTGTTTGCAGGAGGAGGGCTGTCTTAGTCAGATTTTTCACTGCTGTGACTTAAGACCTGACCAGAACAATTGTAGAGGAGGAATAGTTGATTTGGGGGCTCACAGTTTCAGAGGTCTCAGTCCATAGATAGCCAACTTCATTCCTCAGGGCTCGAGGTGAGGCAGAACATCATGGTGGAAGAGTGGTGGAAGGAAGTGGCTCACTTGATGATCAGGAAGCAGAGGGAGACTCCACTTGCCAGATGCAAATATATACCTAAAGCCATGCCCCCAATGCCCACCTCCAACAGCCACACCCTATCCACCTTCAGTTACCACTCAGTTAATCCCATGAGGGGGATTAACTCACTGATTGCTCTCACAACCCAATCATTTCTCCTCTAAACCTTCTTGTATTGTCTCACACTTGAGCTCTTGGGGGACACCTCACATCCAAACAATAACAGGGTCCTGTGGGCATGGCATGGTGGACTATGTCCTTCTTGTCCCTGGCACCTTCCCCCCTCCCTCTGCTCCCTGGCTGCCATGATGTCAGCAGCTTTCCTCTAACACACACTCTGCCATGATGTACTGCCTTTCCAATGGCAATGGAGCCCACCAACCATGGACTGAGACCTCTGAAACATTGCTTCCTCTAAACTGATCTTCTCAGGTACTTGTCCCAGTGATGTCAAGCTGATTAACACACCTTTCCTGATTTTCGCTGAGGAGACTGAGGCATAGAGAATTCAGGTGTAGCTCCAAGGCTCTCCAGCTTAATCTGCAATGCACACATTTCCATTCAGCTCCTCCAGTGTCCCACTCTCACCTGCTCCGTACTCTCATCATGTAGTTCCTCCCCTGCCACAGCTGGCCTCAGGAGGTTGCTTCCTGCTCATCCATCTTTCCTTAATCTTGATGTTCCTACCTGAAGACACCTTTCCTGACCTCCTGCTTGGTGGTCACCCTATTGATCTTCTCTCCCCTGGGACCCTGTTCCCTTTCCTTCAGAGTTCTCATCCTAATTTTCATTTCCATGTTAATTCTATGTTAATTCCTAGGCTTATTGTTTAGTATCTCCCTCTCTCTAGGGATGATGTTTTCCTAACTAGACCACATTTACTTGACCCTGGGTCAAGTACATAGTTGGTACACAATAAACATGGGGGGGGTCATTATTGGGCAAACCAAAGAGAAGTTATAAGAACAGTGAGTGAACAGAGGAGGAGCAGGAAGGGGAAGGTAGAAATGCCTGCCCTCCACATGGGGTTTTGGTGATGGAGACATGTAGGGCACATTTTGAAGGCAGAGAGAGCGAGCTACCTGGGGGCCCTGTGAAGCTGTTGTGTGCTGCATCCTCTGACCATTGCTGCAGTTACAGGTTCCTGCGGGTGCTGCTGGGACTGGAAAGAGGGAGTCTGTGGATGTGGCCCTCCCTGCTTGCAGTGTGCAGCTGCCTGGAGGCTGAGGCCCAGCTGGAGCTCATCGAAGGCCTGGCAGGTGGAGTGGCCTGAGCATTTTTCTTGCCTGGGTCCTGGCAGCTCTCTGACTTCAAAGCTGGAACACACTGACCCAGAACACTGTGACCTTTGGCACAGTTCCCTCCACATCCCTCCCCTTTTCTCCCTTCATCAGCAAGCAGAGAGGAGGAGCCCAACTCCCTGCACTCACTCTGGCTTTGTGCAGTGGCTCCCTGCAGGGCAGGTTTCCCTGAGGTTCAGAGGCTGGAGGGAAGGAGGGTGAAGGGGCCCCAGAGCAGGAGCATCAGGGAAAGCAGATTGCATTCCCCCTGCTTGGGATTTGGAGTTTGGGTCAATTATGTGCCAGCCCACGAGATTTTCTCTCCTTGTGCTCCAGGGGGGACTGGTCATTGGGAGTACCTGTCTAGACAGGAAACCTCAGAGTGAAGCCACCTCCTATCTTGTGTCCAGCCTCCCAAATGCCATTGGATATGGATGAGTTGAATTAGATCCTAATTTAGTGCACAGTTATTCAGGACTCCCTGAACCTCAGTTTTCTCATCTATAATATGGAGATAATAATAGAAACTTCCTAGGACCTTAAGAGGATTGTAGATGATGTACATAAAGTGCCTAATGCAGAGCCTGACATGAGGCAGCAGGTAATCAATAAACAATAGTCATTGCCCCTGTCACAGTTGCCATGTGTGTTCACTAGGTTGTTACCGTGGATCACTTTTTTATACTTGTGCATCAACATAACCACTTTTGAGCTCAGGAAGCTGAAGTCAGAAGGCTCTCAAATGACCTCACATTCACATGACATGTTAGAACAAGGATTCAGATTCCTGTCTGTCTCACCTTATCTTGAAGACTTTTCTTATGTCTTATGCCTACTTCATTCAGCAATGGAAATGGAATTTAATTTGTATTGTTGGCATCTTCCTGAAGTTTAGTATTTGCACTGACACCATTACTATGTGTTAGGGTTTGGGTATGAGGAGTCCTCCAAAAGCTCCTTTGTTAATACAGGGATGCTCAGAGGTGAAAGGATTGGATTGTGAGAGCTCTAACCTAAGCAGTCCATCCTAGTTTGAATGGACTGACTGGGTGGGAGCTGTAGGCAGGTGGGCATGGCAGGAGGAAGCCAGGTCCCTGGGGTTGAGCCTTTGGGGTTTATAGCTTGTCCCTCTGTCTCCTCCCACACTCTGTTTCCTGGCCACCATGGGTGTAGTTGGCGCTCATCCACCATGCCCTACCACCATTGCCTACCACATTGCCCCTGGAGCAATGGAGGCAGCCAACTGTGGACTGAACCTCTGAAACCAAATCCAAAAGAAACTTTTCCTCCTCTAAGTTGTTCTTGCTGAGTTGTTTGTTCACAATGATACAAAGCTAACTAAAACACTATCAAATAACAAAGAATAGAGAAAGCCACCAACATTTGTACAGGACTTCCTAGTTTATGAGGTACTTTCACTTACATTGTCTTGTTTGGAATCCACAATCCTGCCCCTGCAGATGGAAAACTCTAGAAGGTATTGTGACAATGACTTCGTGGGGATAGCTCCCTTATTTAAGGCCTTAACTCCATGTGCCATGGAGCGGTTGGTTAATTCTTGGGATATGTGCCTATGTGACCTGCTTTAACTGCAACTCTGTCATTTGTGGGCTCTGTGATTTCAATCACTCTGTGTCTCTGTCTTCATCTATAAAATGGGTATAGTCATAACAACATGAAATAGTACATAAAAGCTATTCAGCACAGTAACTAGCACATGGAAGTGCTTGATAAGTAACTGACGCTTTTACCAAATTCAAGGCTATTCAACTTCTGTTAGCATTCTCCCCGTCTCAACACACACACCCAGTTGCAATAACTGGATGAGATGGGACTTGGGAATATTCAATCAGAGAACAAGGAGATCTGCAAGCACCAGGGTGAGAGGGCAGGAATCCAGTGTTTTAAGATAACCCAAAACAGCAGAGCCCAAGGGTGTGGTTTTGGTTCAGGACCAAGGACAGTACCCAAATGTGCTCCCCTGTCCCTCTTTGGACAGGAGTCCGTGGGTTCTGAGTCAAAGAACTCCTTGACCTTGAAGCTGCTCTGCACAGCACCTGCTCTTGCCCTTCTTTCATCGAAATGTTTCTCCTCCTCTCTTAACATTTCTAACACAGCGAGCAGCTGGGGAATCCAGGAACCACCTACCACCTTGCACCTACCACTCAGACTTCACAGATGTTGACATTTCATGCAATTGCTTCTGATCTTTCATTTTTATAAATGAAACCTGACAGAAGCCACTGTAGCTTCCTTCACACACCTGCTCGTCAGTGTCTCTCCTTCCTCCCTGCAGGCCACCATGGGCCTTCCATTTCTTCCACCTTTCCCCACCTCCAGTTCCCTTCCACTTATCCAAGTCCTCTGCATACATAAAAGCCAGGTCAAGGTTCCTCTTCTCCATCTCATAATGACCTTCCTTGCAGAACATCATTGCATGTGATTTTGGATGGCTTTCTGAGATTTAGGATTTATTATCTTAAATCATTCATTAAATTTGCTCTGAACAGCGGAGGTCCACTAGCTAATGTAACTGAAATGAACCTGAGTGTAAGGTCCCTGTACCACATTCATGATATGGACTCACCTGTGATGTTGCTAAAATGTGTTTTGTTGCCTATGCTCACAAGTGAGGGAGATGCCAACTTTCATCTTTTTAGAGGTGAGTGAAAATAAAACTCTCTCTCTTCTTTATCTTCCTTGTCTTCCTTCCCTCAAGTGTCTGTCCTCTGATCTTTGTAAAGTCCATGGATTCAAGAATCTCTAGCTTCCAGGCAGGAAGGGAAGGTTTATTGGTCAGTCACAGATTATGTGGACTACC
Source organism: Glaucomys volans (assembly GCA_020662805.1). NCBI lineage: Eukaryota > Metazoa > Chordata > Mammalia > Rodentia > Sciuridae > Glaucomys > Glaucomys volans. Next base: position 558,397 of record JAJEJO010000520.1, on the reverse strand, counting down.
TGCCCTAAGAAATCCAGCTTGCTTGATGAACAGCAGTTCATCCCAATCTAAACCCTAGGTTTAAGGCTCGGTCAGAGGAGAGAGGGCATAATTGTCACCAAACAGTTTACATCCTCCCAGGCCATGACCCATGAGTGTTTACAGCATGGCCACTTGGCGGAGTCCCTGCTGTCTAGGTTCTAGTTCTTAGTCTTGCAAGTCAATCGCATCTGTTTTTTCCTCATATTTCAAAAGTGATCAGGTTTCAAAATTAGACTCACATTAACCAGATTCACAAGAGGCTGATTTATAATGCATATTTTATTCACTCAGTCACTAAACCAGTCTATCATTCATACAATTCTCCGTCATTTCAGAAAACATTGCTAGGCACACACTTACAGACTGCAACTGTGAGCCAGCGCAGAGATGTGGACTGGGACAAGCATCTCTGATGAGTGGCTGAAGGCAGCCCCTGACCTCCAGGAGCTGAGTGTGTGCGGTGGTCTTGGCATCCCTTCCCACCTCTGCACATGCCGGAGCACGATGCTAACTCTGGAGAAAACCACTCCTTTCCGTTCACCCCTGCATTATCTCTGTTCCTTGTGACATGTCTACAACTTCAGAAGAACTGGGGGGTCAGGGAAGAAGCTCCCATCCTGGCTTGCTACTCCCCATTAAAAAATAGCTGTCAGAGTCTCAGCTGTTCTCCCAGCTCTGGCCTTTGCATAAGGTCAGCTGCTGGAGCAGACCTTGCCCTGAGTCATGGTGACAGGAGCTGGACAGGGAGAGAAGGGAGGCTTGTGGTTTCTGAGCTGCAATTGGGTGAGTAATTGGCTTTAGAAGAGGCAGGGGCAGGAAACCTCTGTGGGACTCATCTCTGAGCCATGTCCTCAAATCTGTATCTACCAGCATAAGGTGAACAGCAGTTCATCCCAACCTAACTCCTAGGTTTAAGGCTCAGTTGGAGGGGAGAGGGCATAATTGTCACCAAGCAGTTTACATCCTCCCAAGCCATGTCCAGGGTGACACCCTCTCCAAAACTCCATGGTTTCTGTCCCATGTAAGAATGTCATTATTAAAAGTGTAATTAAATTAAATGAGTTTCAAGTCCATAAATATCTACTCTGCATCAGTTTTATGGTAAGCAGTGGGCTAGAGGCTGGAGATGGAGGCAAGAACAAGGTCAAGGGGCTCCTGCCCTCCTGGAGCTTATGTTCTGGAGGAGGGACATGTAAAAGAAAGAAGTTAACCAAGGTGTGGGGAGATCCTGGAAAGCACTGCAGGAAACAGGCTGCAGGCCAGAGTGAGCCTAGCCAGGCAGCACTCTGGCCAGGGTGGCCAGGGAAGGCCCCAGGGTGGCCTTCAGATCCTTATGTCAGGAGGAAGCTGGGCAGAGAACATTTCAGGAAGGGAGACCTGCTTGGGCTCTGAGCCTTGGTGTGTCTGGTGGAAGGAAATGTTTGCTTATTTTATCTAATTGTGTTTGAAGGAGAAGTCCTGTGGCATTATGGGCTTATGGACACAGGTAGGAATGTGTAAGTGGCTTCTAAAAGGATTTTCCTTTCTGTGCACATGCCTTACTGATCTGAGCTGCCACACTTGGGGAAAAGGAATCACTTTCGGCCCCTACCAGAGAGCTTGGTGATGGTTCCAGAGGCTGCCTCAGTTGCTTCCCAGAACAGGACTAGATGAAGTCTGTCTTAGATTCCCTTTGATGCCCGCGATAAGCCTTCTTCATGTTGGTGCACTTTTCCTTCAGTTGGGTGTGACTCAGACTTTTAGATGGTCCATTCATGTGGCACCTGCTGGCACCTTCATGCAGAGATTGCTGACTCCTGAAACATTCCGGCCTTTCCCGCTAGCCTTGGTTGTTGAGGCGCTCACCTCCTGAGGACTCTCCAGTATTCGGAATATTCCCTGCTTTGTTTCCACCACTCAGTACAGTTCTCTGGCTGTTTCCCAGCTCCCCACTGAGAGCCAGCTCCGCCAGCCCTTCCTCCCCCTGCCCCCCCCCCCCGTTGCTGTCGTGTCGCTGTCCCTTAGTCAAGCCACACTTGATCCAGCTGGCAGATCTTCCTCCCCTCCCTTCCCTCCAGTCTCCATAGCCACAAAGGCTGATTGAAGAGCTCAGAAAGAGGACCTGGAAGGGGGCTTCCTGGTGGGCACCAGTGACTCACCAGACAATCACTGTTCTGACAGACTGAGACAGGTCCTCTGGCCATCTGATGAGTCACTGCTGGGGGGGAGCGGACAGTCCCCCAGACAGACACAGTGTCAGTCCTCCTCCTCTGCCTGGCCCTGGACATCAGAATGGCCTTTGGCTCCCTCCATCAGGGCCACTGTGCCTTCTAGATGAAGTTTGAATCGTAGTGGAGATGTTGAGGACAGGCTGGTCATCTTGTCCTGCAGCCACCTAAGTGATGTCTTATCTCAGGTCTTCTCCAGAAATGCTCTGTTTTTCCTCTGGATGTCATCTCACTATTAAGGTCTTGTTTCACATGCGGGGAACAATGCAGAGCATATCAAGGCTACTGTCTGCAGGGCAAAAGTAAGAGCTTTGGAGAACGAAGCACCTACTGCGCTAATGATTGGCAGATTCTCAAATGTTCTCAGGTAGGGCTTGCTCACTCTGGTTAACCTGAACCTCATGAAACTGAGGCTCAGGAATTTCAATAATATCCCCAGGGTCTCAGGAGGAAAAAGGGTTCAATCTGGATGTACAATAAGGTGACCACGTCACTTATCATTCAAACTAGGACATTCTCGAAAGTAAAAGCAGGAACTCGGGATGATTTTTCCTGGCAGCAGATGTGGAGGTGGAAGGTGCCGGTAGGCTGGAAGGCACTGAGGCCTGAGTTTTGAACCAGAGTGTTTTATGTTCCAAAACCTGGCTTTCCCCCATGTGCCCATTGGTTCTAAGGAAGAAAATTGGAGAAATTTGAACTCAGTTCCCATTCCCATGACATTTTTGCTTGCTGTTCCCTTCCTCTCTCTTCTCTTCCTGGGATGTTGGGATGAAGCCCTAATTTCCAGGCTTTTAAGACGTCCCTGGGCAACTCCGATGCACTTCCAGGTATGAGAACTCCTGCATCCACAACGTGACCTTCGAGGACAGGAAGTCTCTCTTGCTCACCAGTATGCTTAGGAACTCATGGAGGGGTGTGCAGGAATGAATAAATGAACCAGTGCGGAAAGGAAGTCATGACAGCAGCAGGAGTGACGCCAGCCTGGGAGGACCGTGAATGAGCTGGGGCTTCCAGCACCCTGGGAGAGATGAGGAGGAGATAAACTGGTGCATCTGCCAGGCCAGGCTTCAGTTCGTCATCAGGGCAGAGCCACCCAAGGGGCTGAGCAGGAAAGCGACACTGTTGGATTTGCAGCTTGGAAAGAACACTCCCAGGATTGTGTTCCAGGTTCAGCCCACTAGGAACCGGACACTGAGCGTATTCAGAACAAGTTTTCCAAAGGGCTGCTGCGGGCCCAGCACAACATAACCTTTGACACATTTGAGACATCTCCCAGGCCAGCGGGCTCCACCCCTGCTCAGCATCAGCCGTGGACAGACTCTGCCCAGTAATGGTCACCTCAGAGCCATCTCTCAGGGCACCATTTGCCTCCCGGTTGCTTCGTGGCCTCTCTCTCAATGTCTGCAGCTCTACCATCGGGGGGGTGGGTGGGTGGGACAGACCTCCTTGGTTCAGGGAAGCCAGGCACAGTGTCTGTGGCCACAGCTGATCTGTTCTTTGGGGTGTCTCCTGACACTATTTGCTCTCCACGACCTCCAGGCCATTGGAGGGTCAGGACACGTGTTACAGCTCTCCAACTGGGGACAGGGTTCAGAGGGAGCCGCAGACCTGGGTGTTCCACAGTCCAAGCGGGACTGTGGTTCCCTTTGCCCCACCAGGGCAGCCCAGGGGACCTTGCTGTTTGCAGCGCTCTGTCCTGGGCTCCCCGCAAAGCTCTGCCCTGTCTGGCGGAGAGGCCACAGATGGTTAGCGATGAAAGGCTCTGTTCATGTGCACGGCAGCAGGAAGGCGTCTACACAGACTGCTGTGGACACCGCTTCATAAGCACTCCACAGTCTGATGACCGGTGCTGGGCGTCTTGGTTTCCCTTGTGGGATAGACAGCTTCTGGGGTGGACTTGGGCCAGTGTGGGGTGAGGCCCTGCACATGGAGGTGCCTGGGCACACTCTTCTTCTCTGCAGGCAAAGCCTGTATCCTGCCTCCATCCTTCTCCCCATCTGCCCAGATCCCGTCCCCCTTCCTAGAACATCTACCTTCTCACAGTCTGCCCTCCTCGTACCTCCTTAGAGTCCAGCTGGCTCCCTTGTCCTCTTTCTACATTCATTCCATGAGTGTCTGAGTGCTAAGCCTTTCCCTAAGCCCTGCAAGTGAACTGTATTTAGTCCTCAGACTTTGTGAGCACCCACTAGCAGACTTCTGCTTGTACTTGGGAGCCAGAATGAGTCACAGGCCTCCCTGGCTACAGGGAAGGCCAGGAGCTCTGGTGTTGGCCTCCCAGCTTCCATGGGAGAGGTGGCAATGGGTAGGAGGGCTGGGAGAGGCTTTCAGTAACCAGATCAACAGTGTCTGCCTTGTGGCTACCATTGCTGTCCCCATTCTGCAGATGGGAAGACTGAGTCACACAGAAGATAAGTAACTTGCTCAAAATCACACAGCCAGAAGAAACAAATGATCAGCCTCTCAGGCTGATGACTCCTGGGCCTTTGGTGACCAGCCTTGCTGGGAGACCTCCAAGAAGAGGAGATGACCAGCTCATGGTAGATTAGGAGGTAGAACAGTGACCAGCTGTCCCCAGGAGAGTGGAACCAAGGACAACTTCAGGTTTCCGCCTGAGATGGGACATACCGGAGTGCCAGCTGGGAATTTACAGCGGTATCAGATTCCAGAGCAGGTTCCAGAGCAGAGGCAAGTGTCTCTCCATGTTGTTTTTAATTCTGAGTTTGTATTGTTTTCCTTTAAACATTGAAGAGAGCAAGGCTCACAGAGTTTATGTGATTTGCCCAAAGTCACCAGCATGGTAAATGGAGACATCAGCTGGGTTGGGGTGGCTTCAAAGTACAATTGGTGACTCGATGACGTTCACACAGCCTTCATACAAGGAAACCTGAGGCTGGGAGGCCCTGGACACTGTTGTGATCACCTGTGTGTTGTTGGGATTCCTGTCCTGTCTCAATGCCGGTTAGTAAACAGGTTGGGAAGCCAAATTACACACAGCAGACTCAAGCAGGCCGGCCTGGCCCGGGAGAGCCGAGTGTGTTGCTGGTGGGCTGCCTGAGCTCCCGTCCTGGAGCCTGCTACTGCCTCCGCACCTGGCTGCCTGGGCCCCGTGGTCTGCAGATGGCCACACTGCATCTCTGGCCACGCAGCCGCAGCCTGCCCGAGCTGCTTTAGACCTCTACTAGCTCACTGCTGTGCTTGTAAAGGGGGAGGAGATAAAACATGTGTCATGACCTGGAACCACAGCACTCCCTCTAAGGACAGCTAACATTACTCCTCAGTCAAGGAACAGGGGTTGAGTCCCTTCAGGGCAGCAGTAGCTGGACACAGGAGGGCCGGACACAGATCCCTGCCCTCAGGGAGCTTACTGGATGGAGCAGATAGTGGGGAGGGGTGCATGGACTCCTACAATGTAGCTCTAAAAAGGAGGGGTGCAGGGATAAAGACCAGGGAGGCTTGGGAAGGTGTCTCTTATAAGGTGCCCCTTGAGAAGGGACAAAGCAAAGCAGCGGTCAGGACGTCCCTGAGAAGAGAGCTGAAAGTCCCAAACCCTGGAGAGAGGGCATGCCTCTCTGTGTGCCCTGGGGTGCGTGGGGCAGGGGGTGGGGGGGCGTGGACGCTGCAGCTGCGGGGACAGGTAGGGGGGTGTAAGAAAGGACTTACCAGGAGCGAGACTTCCGGCTCACTTCCGACTCAGATAGGGAAGAAAGATGAAATCCCTTCCCGGTGGTGCTGGAAAGGGGAAGTCTGTACAATCGTTGGAGGCTGATTTCTCCTCCTAAAAGGTGCCCTGGATAATGACTGTCCAGGGCACTGGCTCTGAAGATGAGGGCGGAGAGTGAATTAATTCATTCAGATACCTGTGAGGACCTACTATGTGCTCAACAAACACAAGTGTGTGCGACTGGATCTTGTTGTTGTTGTCTGAACCATTATTTATATAAACTCCACTGTTCTTGAGTCTCAAGATGAAGGTGTGGGCCAGGTTGTTTTCTTCTGATGCTTCTCTCCTGGGCTTGTGGATGACCGTATTCCCCTGTGGTTTTACCTGGTCCCCCTGTGCACATCTGTGCCCTGATCTCTTATAAGGATTAGGGCCCACCCGCATGACCTCATTTTAACTTTACTCGTTAAGGACGTGATCTCCACATGATCCCATTCTGTGGTACTGGGCTTAGGGCTTCAACACATTAATCTGGCAGGGGTGGAGGCACAATGGAGCCCACAGCAGCCCCTATTCTCTCACAGTTTATTTATTAGAGAAGCGAGTCATTTGCTGTGTACCGAGTTACGTGTTCTGCCTGGAATTCTCAGGTTGCCTCCCCGTGGTTTACTGTATTGCCTGTAAATGGTACTTAGATGCTTGATTGGATTTTGGTTTGATTTTCAGCAAGAACACTACATTAGGGGGTGGTGTGTGCTTCCATCAGGAGGCAGATGATGTCTGGTTGTCTTCCTTTTTGTGATGTACAAAAGAGTTTGAAAACAGCAACAAATTCAAGTTAGTGACATATGACATACCTGGAATATTCTGGTGCCTGCTGGCTGTATGGATGACCTTGAGACACACCTGAGACCGGATACACCAAGATCAAACCAAGACTCAGTTATAGCCAACATCATTTTAATGGCAACTATTTTATGGGCGCTTATTTTGCAAATACTGTTAAATTTGCATATGAGCTGAGCCTGTCAACTCAGAATCCCCCGATCTGTCATGCGGAGGGACAGGCATTTTATGGAATAGCAGTTGGGCAGCATGTTCCAAGGCACTCAGATCTGGATCCTGGTCCAGCCCTGCCACTTCCTAGAATGTGGTCCCAGCCAAGTTGCTTAAAACCTTGAGCCCACATTCCTGAGTGCACGTTAAATGTGTGTTAAATCCCTGGCCTCAGGATTGCATGTTAAATTGTCTGTGAAATGCAAGTTAAATTCTCAGTCTCAAACCCGGACTGGGTGTCTCTTCCCCAGGTGACCTCTTCCCACTCCTTCCCCTGCATTGACTGACAGCTGTTCTCTAGATGGTCCCTCTCCCCTAATGCCTCCTCCCTCCTGCACTTGAACTTGCCCTTTGCTATTCATCTGTGTGTCTTCCCCAGACTGAGCTCCTTCAGGCTCAGCACTGTGTCCTCATACCTGTTTTCACAACAGTTGCCTCTTTATAGAAGCTGCTCAATGAATATTTGAGTGACTCAAATTCTGCTGCTGAGTGGCATTTTCAATCCAGCTACAAATCAGAGTTTCCAAGGAATTTGTAATAATTTCCGAAACTCCAGGACGCCACTAGACAATGGGACCCGGAGGGCACTTGGGGTAACAGATTGTTCAAGGACCCTCTAGGTGATTCTAAGGTATAGCCAGAGTTGAAAACAACTCTCAGTGCTGCTCTAGGGCAGTGCTTCTCAAAGTGTGGACACCATACCAGTGGGATTGGCATCTACCAGGAAGTTTGTTTGCAATGCAAATTCTAGAGCTCTGCTCTAGACTTACCCAGTCCGAATACTGGGCTCTGGGCCAGGCTATCTATGTTTCATGAGTCCTCCAGGTGATACCTATGCAGGCAAAAATTTGAGAATCGTTGGTTTGAGCCAAAGCTCAGCAAACTTTTCAGTAAAGAGCCAGATAATGAATAGTTTGGGCCTTGCAGATCAAACAATCCTTACTACAACCTTCAACACTGTTATTGTAGCCAGAGATATCAGGAAAATGAATGGGTGTTGTGTTCTAATGAAACTTTAAAAAATAACAGGAAGCCAGGCGCAGTGGCACATGCCTGTGATCCCAGTGACTTGAGAGGCTGAGGCAGGAGGATCTTGAGTTCAAAAGTCATTCTCGGCAACTTAGCGAGGCCCTAAGCAACTAATGGAGACCTTGTTTCTAAATAAAATATAAAAAAGGGCTGGGGATGTGGTTCAGTGGTTAAGCACCCCTGGGTTCAATTCCTGATACCAAAAAAAAAAAAAAAAAAAAAAAAAAAAAACCAAACCAAACCAAACCAAAACAAAACAAAACAAAACCCTCCAAAACAAAACAAAACAAAACAAAACAAACGAAAACCAAAAATCCCCAGGAGGTCAGCCCAGACCTTAGTTTGCCAGCCTCCATTCTCGGGGACTGGATCTGTCAGCTGTTGTGGTGTTACAAACCAACACTCATAACCACTGACTCACATCCCTCTGGGTCGGCAGATGCAGGCCAGGCGTGTTTGGAGGGAAAGGGATGGGAAAATACACATCACCTCCAGGCACAGCTGTGTGTCACCTGGCAAAGGGCAAGAACCAGGACAAGAATCAGGGACAATAGTCAATCCACAGCAGGGCCTAAGTAACATCCAAGTGCTCAGGAGGCTCCAGGCTGAGAGGCAGTGCTTTGTAAATTCTGACTATTGTTATTTCAATTGTGATTGTTAATCACCCTTCTTTATTTTTACAAATCAGGGCTGGAAATCAGATGTAACCATCCATCTTTTGGGGGAGGCTGATACAAACATCCTCAGTGATGGTGTCACTTACTGTTAGCACTTGTGACAACAGGTGTAGAGAGTCATCAGCACAAGCAGCCTGCCAGGTGACAGAACGGTTTGTTCTCAGTGCTGTGGGCTGTTTGTTCAGAGGAGGCTCCAGGACAGGCTGTCATGTCCTGATTGCTTGATGCTGAAAACCAGGCAAATCATTCCTGATAGCCCACCCTTGATAGGGATGGAGAACTCCAATCCTGGCTTGAAAGAAGAAGCGACTTACTTGGTAGGAGCTCAAATAACAGGATATTTTCAATTGGTGAGGAAGTTTTGGTACCTTTTAGGGGAATGAGGTAAATGAAGAGGAAACAAATCGGTCCTTGGAGATTTATTTTAACAAGTAACAGCTAATGTGCTGTGGATATCCTAGCTCGGTGAGACTCCATCCACTCTCCATCACTGCTGGCTCCCACGTGCTGTTTACCACGGGCATCGGGATAACCTGGGAATTAGAGATGCATGTGTGTGTCCGTGGTCTAATGCTCAGAGATCCTGATTTGGGAGGGCCAAGAGAAACATTCTGGTTTTAAAAGCTTCCTGATACTTGTAATGAAAGACCCCACCGAGGGGACACTTGTCATCTCTACATTTATGTATGACATGACTGCACAGTAATTGGGGCTCCTGCTCAGGACTCATCAGAACTGGAGAGCTCAGAACTGGACTCTCATGAAGGACAAGGGCCAGGTCTTGCTCATTCCTGTGTCCTCGCCTTACAGGACAATGTGGAGTCCAGGATTTATGGGGCCTTTGCTCTACAGGACTGGAGATGGGGACCCAATAAGCAAAAATGACTCACCCACAAGAGTGTCTCGACGGTGTCCTTTGAGTCCTCCATGCTGTCCCCCTGCCCGCAAGGGTCTGGAGCTCCTAGGCTTTTTTTTGCAAAGGGAACTCCTCTAACATGTTGGACCTTGTGCTAGTGATGGTTGAGAGCACTGTTGTGTATGTTTTTTTCCACATTTCTTGTTGGCGCACTGTAGTTGTACCTATGGTGGGATTTTTTGGTACATATTTGTACATGCACACATATAACAATGTGACCAATATCACTCCCCAGTATTTCCCCTTTTCTTCCCCACTTTTTGCACCCCCATTCCTTTCCTCTATTCTACTAATCTCCCTTTGATTTTCATAAGATTTCCCCCCACACAAAATCACTCACCTTTTTTTTTCCTTTTTCCTCTCTTACTTCTGCATATGAGAGAAAATAGAGGCCCCCAGACCTTCTGAGTTTGGTTTATTTCATTTAACATAATGGTCTCAAGTTCCATCCATTTTCCTAAAAATGACATGCTTTCATTCTTCTTTATGCCTGAATAAGACTCCATCGGGTATATGCACTACATTTTCTTTATCCATTCATCCACTGATGAACACCGAGGCTGGTTCCATAGTTTGGCTATTGTGAATCATGCTGTTATATACATGGGTATGCGTGCATCACTGTAGTATGACGACCTTTATTCTTATATGAGGAGTGGTATAGCTGGGTCATAGGTGGTTCCATGCCTAGGCTTTTGAGGAGCCTACATAATGCTTTCCATAGTGGTTGCATGAATTTCCAGTCCCACCAACAGCGTAGTGTTCCTCTCTCGCCGTGGTCTCCAGCATTTATTTGTATTCTTGATGGCTGCCATTTTGGCTGGTGTGAGATGAGAGCTCGTGTAATTTTGAGTTGCATTTTCCTACTTTGTACTGGGTGATTTTGACATGTTAGTTCATTCTATCTTTTGTTAATACAACTTGTAAAATGGGCATTATTTACTCCACTTTATAGCAGAGAAAACAGGCCAGCAGTCACATGACTAGTGAGGGAGGACTGACACGGAGGTTTCTTGGCTGGGCTTAGTGATTGAAAGGGGCCTGAGGCAGTTCTCAGTTCTGACATATGCTGCTGAGAAACTGTTTGATATCGAGAAGTTTGTCCGCAGAAGGAAATAGATATTACAGCTTGTCCTTTAACCCCAAATTGCCAAAATGTTTGCATTTCATGCGTTTATGTAATAGAATCAGGGCTGTGGAATATTTCAGGCTTTGTGTCCCTAACCCCTGGGAACCCCATCTTTTTTATCAGCTGTATATCTACAAAGTGAATTACCTCATGTACATGTATGACATCATGACCAATGTTACCCTGCAATATGTACAATCAGAAAAATGAGATTACACTCTATTCTTGTATGATCTATCAAATTGTACAACTTCATTCTACTGTCATGTACAACTAATTAGAACAAATAAAATAAAATAAAATATTGAAAAAAAAAAGGGGGGGCCTGAGGAGGCTTCTGGGTCCTGCTGCACCCTGGCTGGGGTCTCTGGGGAACACTCATCCGGGTGCTTAGGCTCCCTGCCCTCTCCACATGCCTTTTGCTTTGTGACAAGGTGGGAAACAAACAAGGGGGGTCCAGGCTGCCAACTTGTGCTCCTGGGTTAGACCTTGCTGCCTTCCAGAAGGAGAGCTCAGCTGCACCCCACCAATTTTTGGACATTTCCACGTGAAGTCACAAAGAGTTTAAAAGGGGGATCTGAGCTAGAACCCAGGCCTTTTTCTTCCTCAACCAACGTGGTTTTTTTCCATACCACCTGCATCTGGGGAGGCCCCAGAAGACACCTGAATCTGACTGTTATGGGGGTGCAGCTCACAGAGGCCCTTCCACAAGAGCAAGAAGCTTTCATTGTAGCCAACACCTACGTCCCTCCTGTCCCATGGCTCGCCTACAAAAACACACATGCAATAAACCGTGTGTATGGGAAGTGTTCGGTGTGATAAATTTTGACACATGGAAACAGCCATGAAATCAGGACAATGAACACATCAATTAGCCCAGAAAGTTCCTGTGCCTGTTTACAATTTGGGCCCTTCTTATTCACTCTCCAGCCCCTCCCCAACTCCCAAGGCATCAGTGACTTGCTTTCTGTTGATACACATTAATTTTCACTTCCGAGATTTTAATATAAATAAAATTAATCATCACATGCTCTTTTGTATGCATGGCTTCTTTTACCTTGTATAATAAGTTTGAAATCCATCCATGTTAATGCAGCATGTTAATTATTTGTTAATTATTTGTTCCTTTTATTGCTCTGTAGTATTCCATTTTATGGATGTACAACAGTTTCATATTCATTTACCAGTATAAACATACGGGTTGTTGACATTTTTTTAGTATCTGAAACAAAGCTGGTATGAAAACTCTTGTATGAGTTTTTTTTTTTTTTTAATTTTTTTGGCTGGGATGGGTACCAGGGATTGATCTCAGGGGCACTCAACCACTGAGTCACATCCCCAGTCCTTTTTGTAGTTTTTTTGAGAGACAGGGTCTCACTGAGTTGCTCAACACCTTGCTATTGTTGAGGCAGACTTTGAACTCATGATCCTCCTTCCTCAGCCTCTCTAGTGGCTGAGATTACAGGTGTGTGTCACCATGCCCAGCTTGCATGAGTCTTTTTTGGACATATGTTTTGACATTTTTTTGTAAAATAAACAATGAAATGACTAATAGAATGGTTAGTGGATGGTAGGTGTATATGTAACTTTTCACCCAGTTGTTAGTTTTTGCCAAAATCTTTGTACTGTGTTGAATTTCTACCCACAGTGTAGGAGAGTTCCTGTTCCTCTGTGTCCTCACCAACACTTGATGTGGTCAGTCCTTTTTTTTTTTTTTCTTAGCTGTTCTAGCTATTTAGGGAAGTCTTCTGAAGTTGTCTCTGGGCACCTCTTTCCTGTCTGATCTGGGTAGGTGAAGCTATCTAGCCACTCTGTTCTACTCACATCCTCAGCTTCTTCTCTCAATTCAGCCTGTCAGCTGGGCTCTGACCAGATCCCCTCCCTCTACTGAGGCCTGCAGATGTCCTTAGGGCAGTAAACTGGGGTAGTCATAGGGTTCACCTGGGCCAGCACCGCAGACTTTTGCCTACTTAGTCCATCTTCTTTACTTCTACACCAACCCTCAGATAGGCACTGCTCCACCTTGTCTGACGGCCAGTGTTTTTCAAACCATTGCTCCATATTTTGTCATTGTGGCTTTGCTTGCTGTTTGTTTCAGACAGGAAGGCACTTCTTATCCCTGTGACCGTTGTGGCCACAGTGGAAGTCCCCTCCACTTCCAGATTTTCAGCTCTCTCTGGTCCTCGATAGAAGTGACTTCAGTTTCCCTTTGATGGGCATCAGTGACTCACAATGGTAGAAGAGCTGTGCCTGTAATGAGAGCTCTGAGCTTTCCCCTGGAGCCTAGATGGCCTGAGGGTGAAACCGAGGCATCGAGTGGGTGTAGATTCCTTCCAATTTGGACCATGAAAAACAAAACAATCAAAGAAACAAAACTAAGAAGTAGCTCGTGGGTTTAGCAGTCAGCTAACACTGATGATTCAACCAACATGTATTGGGCTCCACCTGTTACCAGGTGCCGTATGCAGTGGGAAGGATCTAAACAGGAATAACGACTGCCTGTCTTCAATGGTCTCCCTCCACTGGATGCAGAAATTCATGAGAGTCCTAAGGATACAGTTTGAGGACAGGACTTAGGTAGGTGCTGCCTTGGTTCCAGGTCAATGGAGTGAGAGAGCCGACGGTCTGCTCAGCACAGCCACTGGGAGGCCTCACTGATGGCGTCTGTGCCATCTGTGTCTTGCAGATGCCCACATCACCCTGACAACCGTCCGCGCAAGCTGGAAGGGAAAAGAACATGGAGGAGATGGCCCACGGGAGGTCCTTAGCGGTCAGCCCAGGAAGTGTCTGTCACATCTGCTCAGTTGCCACTGTCCAGAGTCCCGCCCCCTGGCAGTGTCCTGCTGCAAGGAATGCTGGGAAATGTGGTTGATCTGTTTACCCAGGAAGAAGAAAAGAAAGATTCTGGTAAACTGCTAACAGAGTCTGCCAGATTAAGGATCCTTCTAATGTCAGTTATAAGATCTGCTTTGTGCAGGCTGTTTGTTAGGGTGACTGCTGCATAGCATTTAATGGAGGGGAGGTGCTGAGGCTGTCACGGCAGTTGACATTGGCCGTGGCCTTTCTCTAATCACAGGCAGGAGGACAGAGGAAGTAGAGTACCAGGTGCTGTCCAGCTGGGTTGCGGGGCTGGGCATGGGGGAAACATCTACTTCCTACCTGGTCTGTAATTAGCCCCGTGCCAGAACGGAACACCGAGGCCCCCTTGTGAGGTGGCTTGAAGCCACATCAAGAAAAGAATTGACAAAAGCAGACTCCAGACACACACACACACACACACACACACACACACACACACACACACAGGGGGAGAGAGAGAGAGAGAGAGAGAGAGAGAGAGAGAGAGAGAGTGAGTCCTGTACTGTACTTCTGTGTGACAAGAGAATCGTGGTTATTTTGTTCCTCCAAACCCTCAGTTAGGTCCAGTGCATTTGACTATGTTGGAAAAAGACGTTGGAGTTGTATGGACATAGGATTGAGTCCCCACTCCACAATTGCTGAACTTACTTAAGTGGTTTACTTAACCTCTCTGTGTCTTGGAATCCTGAGCTGTAAATGGAGCTACCAAAATGCCCATGCATCTCATCGTAGCGAGGGTTAAAGGAATTTTTACCTGTAAAGCACTTGGTAGTGCCTGGCACACAGGCAGCTGTCATTTCATGACAGTAATTGCTCTCAGCAAAGTAGGGGTCCTAATTCCCATCTGATGGAGTTTTGTGAGGAATATCACAGAACCGAATGCCACTACAGAAACCAACAAGACCTGAAGGTCTAAGAGGCCCCAGGGGACTCACCGAAGATGGAAGGCAGAAACGGTGCTCACACGCGTGGTGCTGGTGGTCCTGACATCAGGGTGAGGAGCAGAGCTGAGCCTACTGTTTGGTACCAAAAGGGAGGAACAAAGCAAAGTGTCTTTCCATGGTGCCTACTGCAAGCTGAGGTCCCCGGAGTCTGCAGCGGTCCTACCCATTTCCCCAACCGGGGTGACCACGCTTGCTCATTTTCATGTTGCATTCTCAAAGATTGGGGTGGTCTTATTTTTCATCTTCTCAACAACTTCCTGAGTCTTTTGTGACTCTTCTGGCCCCAAGATCCCATCACCAGTGTCACTGTTATTAAAAACATAATTCAGGGTTGGTAGAGTGCTTCCCTAGCATGCATGAAGCTCTGGGTTTAATCCCCAGCACCGTGCTAACGTGCACACACACACACACACACACACGCCTGTGTGCACATACACATACACGTACACACACACAGAGCAAAAGCATAGTTGGCTACTTTTATTTATTTATTTATTTATTTTTTGCTGCTTTTCTGATCCACCTGTCTGGCACTCTGTCTTCACAGAAAACCTGTCCTTCTCCGTCCACACCCAGCTTGAGCACATTGCCTTTCTGACGTTCTCCTGGGCACTCCTGCAGACGCAGGTCATGAGGAGTCCCACCGCCACTTAGGCCTCGCCTGGTCGCTCCCTTTCATTGCAGAATTCCTGTCCCTAGATCAGTGCATTCAGGCACGAGGTGCTCACTCGTGTTTGCTAAGCCGACTGCACCTGACACCACAGACGGTGAGCCACGGTGCTTCCCACCCATGTCCTGCAGCCCCAGAGCCTGTTGCTGGGACCTCCAGACACAGCCTCTCTACTCCTTCCGCCTCTGCTGCTCCGGACTCATTTCCAGCAATCCGTCTGCCATCACTCACACCCTAGCCACTCTTCTCTGCAGCAACCAGAGGGAGTTAAATATTTTTTTTTAATTTCTAGTTGCAGATGCACATGATATCTTTATTTATTTATTTTTATGTGGTGCTGAGAATTGAACCCAGTGCCTCACACTTGCTAGGCAAGCACTCTACCACTGAGCCACAACCCCAGCCCGGGAGTTAAATTTTTATGAATGTGTACCAGAGATTTCTTTCATGAAAGTCTTAAATGTTAACACATACTTACAGTTACACTCAAATGTCTTCCCATTTCTACAGAGCAGAGCACTAGCTGGCTGGCTGGCTCCTCCAGCCATCGGGGTTTCCTTTCACTTCCTCCCATCCCAGCTGCTAAGCTCCTTTCTCTCCCTGCTCTTTGCATGGCTGTCTCCTTCTTGTCATTCAGTCTCAGCCCAGATGTCACCTCCTTACACAGGTCACCTGTGACCACTCAATCTGGAGCCATACCACACGTTTTCTATCACATCACTCTCTCTCTCTCTCTTTTTTTTTTCAACATCTGATACTACATGACCTGGTCTTGTTCATTTATGCATCAACTTTCTTATCACCTGTGTTTTCCATTTCAATCAAAGTTAACTATAGGTGAGCCTTGATTTTAATTACTGCTGTATCACTGTGAGTACTTAGAACATGCCTGGCATACAGTGCACATCAAATCAACATAAGCACTTTTCTCCATATTTCTTCATCTCTGTTCCTTTACACTGGGATCTCAGGCAGAGCTGTGCATCTTGGAGGCTGAAAGGCTGAGTGGATGCTGGACTTCCAATATGAAAACCAGGATACTCAGCCCTGCTCATATAATGAGTGACTTTTTGAGTTGTCAAAATTTCCCACAAAAGAGTGCATACATGAACAGACAATAATTACATCAAATTCTATCATCTTGTGGGAGTGGTGTCCTGGCAGAAGATGACCCCTTCATTTGTGCAGAGAATCCATTATTCCCTGGACATTGGTCTACAGGGAGAATTTGTGGAAAGCAAACTAGTAAAGGAACAAGACCATCATGGCGACTTGACTCTGTGATCAACGAAGGGAGATTCACTGGTGCACTAGAACTGGCTCGTAAGAACTGAGTGGGCTCACATCTTCCCAACTCCTCACATTGGTGGTTTGAAATGGGTGTGATGAGAGTGTATCTACACCATGGGAATGGGCTACAAACTGTGCCACAAATCAGGGCTTTAAAAAAAATAGTTTTTTTTTTTTTTTCATCCTCAGAGAGCTATTTTCCTAGCACATAATCACTCATCTTCATTGTATTCTGGAGCCTGGGGGATGAGAGAGATTGACAAGGACAGTGGATTGCTGGGCAGGACTCAGGATTTCTAGGTACTATGGTAAATGCTTCCTACACACACTTGTGTACTCAGGCAGCTATTACCTAACTGTAATTGCAGCATTTAATTCTGAAGCAAATTCTCGGCTGTCACCCTGATGAACCATCAGGAATCTGCCTCTGCAGAGACAGCTGGGGTGACAGTTAGCAAAGACTTGAGAAGAAAGGAAGTTCATGGATTCTCAGGGAGATGATAGTCCCTCTGGCCTTAGGATGACTTCCCACTTCAGACCCAGAATAGAGAGGTTTGGAGCTCTGTATTACTGTAATTACATAGATCACTGGAGAAGAGGCATCCGAGTGGGAGCCAGACACCCACCAAGGAGCTAGGTGACATTGGATAAGTCCATTTAACTTTCTTAGTCTCAGCTCTGGTACCTGTTTTGGTAAAATAAAGAAAATTATGTGATATAAAAACTCATTACATCAAGATGATGATTTGGGGACAAGAATGAAGCCACTGGGAGTGACTCAGAACATTTAGAGGGAGGAGGGAGTGTGATTGAGACCCTGCAGAGTGCAGGAGGAGAAGCCGAGAAAGCCCACAAAGGAATTTGGAACTTGGTGGGACAGGAAGTGGTCTCTACAAACCTCACAGAGTCTCTGAGCAGCAGTGGGTGCATCTCCCAAGCTAACTCCTGCTCCCACAGCAGAGCAGCTCACCTGGCATTGGTGGTGGCCATGGCTGTGCTCACGGACCCTGGTGATGGACTTGGATACAGCACAGCAAAGACAGCATGTCTGTGTGGTGTCCGGGGCCCCAACTGGGGGCACCTGAATGGTGGGAGATGGTGCCGCTAACTGGAAATGGCATTTTCTCAGCTAGGATGACTTGAGGGCTGTGCTTCTCAGGGACTGCCTAGGAACACTTTCCTGTGGCCTTAGACCTGTCATGAGCTTCCTTCAAGCATGGTGGTTTCCAATGTGGCTTCAGGGCTCCAGAAGGAAGTGTTCCTGCCAACAGGGTAGAAGAACTTGGCATTTTATTGTCCAGTCTCAAAAGTCCCATGGTGCCATTCATGTGTTCTGCTGTTCAAGCCTTCATAGGCTCATCCAGTTCAAAGAGAGGGACACAGGCTTCACTTCTCAATGGGTGGACAGTTTAAGAATTTGCTGCCATGCTTTGAAATGACCACAGAACTTAGAAAATTTTGAAACAGTAGGAGCACAGAAGTAGCATGAGTACCCTGGCTAGGTCATTAGCATCTCTATTTTGCAGACAAGGAGCTAGAGACCTGGAGGTGTACGATGTAAGATGAGCAATAACTAGGTGGTCATCCTGTAGGCAGATCAGGCCTCAGGCAACAGAGGCCACTGTGGCCAGTGCAGCCCCCTCTTTAGGTCTAAGCAGGTGAGGTGACCAGCTCCCAGTGGTATTGACAGAGGGAGTGTGGCTAGGCCCCCGGCTTCAAGCCTGATGGTACAGGCTCTTCACTCATTCATCACATTTATTCAAAACACGTCTGACTTGACACCTCGTTCTGCAAACCTCCTGGCTCCTCCAGGGCCAGGAAAGTCAAGCATTTCTGCAACATTTACACCTTTTCTGAGCTCTTATTATACTCTTGCCATGTGTCCCTTTTTCCACTCAACAGTGAGGACAGGGACAATCTTTTATCACTCCTTCTCAATGTCTCCCACAGGAAGAGCAGGTGCCTATTTACACTGGCTCAATAAGTGACTCAGTGAATCCATGAGTGAACAGATTTGGTCCAACAGAGCTGGTGGGAGGAGAGGGACTTGTGCAGAAGGGATCAGAGTTAGAGAGGAAGAATATTTCCAGTGGAGACCACCTGAGGACTGAGCACTGGAAGACCTCCTTACATAAAAGGCCTGGATTTCTCTTTTTGGCTGCAGCAGTCTGAAATATGGCTGGGGCCCTTGGATTCCCAGTGTTTTCAGATGCACAGCACTGTCTCCCTGCATCCGGGGCTGCTGCTAATTTCATTAAGGCTTCCTCTTTGCCCTGGAAGTTGCCCTGCTGATTCACGCCTCAGTCACTGGCAGTCTGGATTCCCCTCTGCAGCACTGTTCTAGAAAGCCCCCTCGCTCTCCGAGGCAGACACTTTAGCTGTCACTCGATGCTTATTAAGGCGAGTGAGTCAGGGTGGTGGCTGAAGGCACAGTTTCCACCCTGCCCAGGCTGCCTTCCTCCTCTCCCTGCTGTGCTATTTCCAGCACACAAGGCATTGTGGGGAGTAGAAAGAACCTGGGCTCTGTGCCACCAGACCTCCCGGCAAATCTCTGTTCTGCAGTTCTCTTGCTATGTGACCTTGAGCAGAGAGTGGATGTGTTCTGGGTTGGTGTCTTCAACATCGTGTAGAGTTGTGAGGACTGAGTGGGGTCAGGCCTAAAGGGCTTTGCACTGGATCTGGGGCATTGCAGGTATGTAGGCAGTGCCCAGAGTGCCTTTGGCTTGAGGTTCATGAGCCCCAGTGGGAGGTTCTCTCCCACTTTGGCATGCAAACAGCAGGGCCATTTGACATGGGTCTCCAGCAGGACCCTGGGGACTGTTCCCTCCTGCCTTCCTGGTTGGCTGTGTGGTTCATTCCTGCAAAATTTCTCTCTGTGGTTCTCCAAGCAGGAGGGTCCAGCTCAACTGTCTTGCAAAAGGGCCTTTCATAACTTCCTGGGCAGCTGCAGCCCCTAGGCTGGCAAGGCCCCCTGAGCTGGTTTCTGCTTTTCTGAGTTCACTGAATTGTTCATAAGCAGAGTCCCTGACCTTCTTATCGGCCCTTTGGTGGCATGAACAGGCACAGAGCAAGGACTTGGATGTTCCTGCTTGGAGCAGGGCAGGCTGTCTGTGGAAACCGCTTTTGCTTCCTGGGTTTTGGATGGGCTCTCGGACTCTGCTGAAGGACTTGCCTGTCCACCAGCCCCCATGTCACCCCTTTCTTCTCTGGAGGTTGGTTCCCTTGGGTGTAGACAGGAGATAGCATTTCCTGCCTCTGGCACATGCACCCTTTCCCAGTCTGGATCTTTTGCTCAGACCATTTGAAATTGTCCTGCTTTGAGCCCCATCTTCTCAGGGGGCCTCTCCAGCCTTGACCCCCCCCATTCTAAGGAGTGAACAGGCACCTTGATGCTATCTTTCTCAGTCGGCATGAGGAACCACTCTCCCCCCGTACCCCCAAATAGATGCCATGGAAGAAGCCAAGGCTCTGAAGTTAGAGTCATAAAACCCTCATTCCCAGCTCTACGACTCACCAGTTTCGTAATCGTGAGCAAATCACTTAACCTCTCGGAGCCACGAGAGTTCGTATTTGAAAGGGCGGGGCGGAGGCTAATTGCCCTGTCCCCCCTCTACCCGTGGACTGTGAGAATCACATGAGATAATGTCTGTGTAAACCGGAGGCTGTTATTACACCACGGTGGCCTATTATTATTAATAACTGGTTTTCCCGATTCTTCCAACTCTCCCTCTCTCTCCCGAGCTGACTCGTGGCCGAGGCTCAGTTGGAGGTGTCCCTTCAGGCCGGGGAACTGGAAATGATTCTGCTCTGTTCACCGAGGAAGTCCCAGTTCCTCTGACTGACACACGTGGAGCAAAGAAGGGTTGAAGGAGCTAGATGACAAAACCTTTCTTGGTTTGACAGTTGGCTGTCCCATCAGAAGCCACCATGGTACCCCTGCACCAAACCCAGGAAGAAAGCTGGGTTCAGGCAGCAGCCCCGCACTTTCAAACTGGTCACTTTGTGTGCCACTGCCAGTCTCTGGCTGGGGTCATCCCCATGTCCTAGAGCCTCTGCCTCCAGGCCTGCTCTCTTACTCCATCTTCCCAGAGCTCTCTAGCTGACTATCTCTTCATATCACCTCACACCATGTCCCCATTGCCCTCAAGGTGGGGACTGATTGAAGCAGAGGAGCTTCTACTAGCCCTCTGGCCTCGTCCAGGACTCTGGCCTCCTCCTTCAATAGCTGCTCATCCAGGACCCTGTTCTATTACCACCTCCTCCTGTCTCCGCTAGCTACAGGCCACTGCCAAAGCCCGCCCTTGCTCCCCTACAGAGAGGACTCCCTGCCACATGCTTCTAGAGCTGCTTTGGCCCTCCGTTAGCCATCCTTCCTGTGGTTGTTTTATTGCATTAGGCTCTGTCTACCCTGGGAAGCTGGAGTGGCCCTCACAGTCCAGCTCACATGTGATGGCCTTGGCACTTACTCCTGTGCCCAGCAAGGAACCAGTGAATGGAAGCATTGGGTCCATGTTCACCACTTGATCCCTGGAAGCTGGGGCACTCGAAGATCTTAATGGATGAACACAGATGGTCTCATTTCAGATGAGAATGAGCAAGTATTACGACTCTATTTTTCTCTCCTAGATCTTTCTTCGGCGCATGCCAACTGGCTAATAAGGCCCAAGATTTATCAGGTATTTAATCTGCACTGAGCACTTTACATGAGTTAGTTCCTTCATTCTGGAGCATCACATGCTCAGAAGTGACTGCTGTTACTATACCCTGCTGTGACCTATGGGGCACTGTGGTTCAGAGACTACCAATTGCTTGTCCAGGGTTGCTCAGTCAGCAAGTGAGGGAGCGCTCTTGAGCCAGAGGCCGTATTCCTCTAAAATTCATGCTTTTAATTACTGTAGCAGATTGCAGGGGCTTTGGTATCAGAAGGCTCTGGGTTTGAATTCCTAAGACTCACATGTGTTACCTGCAGTGACTTAGTTTACCCCCTTCACTCCATTCCTTATTAGAGTGTTGTGTGAGTTAAACAGGGTGATGTTTGTAAAGTGCTTGGTTTTCAGGAGACTTTCAGTTGTCATCGCCAAGTCAGTAAGACAGAGGGAGACCTTAGATTTTTGCAATTCAGCAATTTTAAGAATTAGGACTGACTGCTCCCTTCTTGAGCATCCTCTCAGTGTGCAGGAGCTTCCTGCATCCTGGGGGACTTTGAGGCTGGTTCATCTGCCCTTGGACACCTGAGTCCATGGGAAGTGGCTTTGGCACACTCCCCTGCAGCCTGCTGCTGCTCTGCCATCTACTTGCTCAGAACCATTGGAGAAAATCCAGTCACTCTCCCAGGCCACCTTCCTGGCCATCTGAGTCCACATCGGACACTGGACTCTCATTTCTCCAGGCAGGATAGTGCCAGGTCCTCCATACTTTTCCCATGAAGTGAGGGTCAAGGTCTCACCACCTGCCTAATCAGTGGTCTAGACCTGACTCTCATGTGACTACACCTCCTTAACCCACAACAGCTAGGAGAGCGAGCAGCGGGGATGTTCACTGCAGCGTTGATTACAAGGGTGAAAATTTGTCACCACTTAAATGTTCGATAACAACAGATTAGCTGAATAGGTGGCAGCCCAAGAGAAGGTGAGCATCAGGAATGTCTGGGGATGAGCATTAATCCACCTGAAAAGAGGATCAGGGTGGGATGGAGCCCATAAAAAGCAGATGGTAAAATAGACTGTCATGGTGTTCACTTCTCTAGGGAAGAAAATCTGAAAGTGTTCAGAAGGGTAAAAGTGTTTTATCTCTGGGTTGTGAAATTATAAGGGGTTTTCTTGTTCTAAATTTTCTATTGGGGAGGAAGTATAACTTAGTGGTTATGAAAATGGACTTCAGAATCAGGCAGATCTGGCGTCAGTCTATTTTCTGTCACTTGAGAGCTTTGTCACCTGAGTTTCATAATTTGTAAAATAAGAGTAATAGTGCCCACCCCTTAGGATGGTCCAGAGGGTGGTCTAGCTGTGTCTCCACCATTCTGGCTGCAGTCTCAGGGCTCTGCTCTCCATCATGAGTCTCATTCTGCAAATGAGAAAATGAACAGTGGGGCTAAGAAACCTGCCCTGGTCCCATGAGGGGGCTGCTGACGGACCCCACTCTTTGCCCCCTCGTTCTTTCAGTGTAGCTGAAGTGGAAGCTGCTCTGTCATCCACACCTCCTTGCTGACTCATTCTGACCCACTTTGCCTGAAGCCCCAGTATTTACATACTGGTCATGTCTCCTGTATCCTTTAGCTATGTTTTATCTTATTTTTTTGGACTAGAATGAACTAATTATTGATCAGACAGGTGGATGAAAAACCTGAGCATTCAAATCATACCATTGATTATGAGGAAGTCCAAGAATAAGCTTTGCGATATGGCTGTGAGAAGTGGCCAGTCACACCTATTCATGCTGCAGAGCCCCAAAGGTAGAAAGATGGTTGAGTTTTGCATTTTCCTTTTCTGCTCATCTGGAAAGAGTGACTGGTCTTGATGAGAGAGTGGGTAAGCAGAGGGGCCAGGACTGGTCCAGGGAGGATATCACTGACCAGGGCGGCCAGGAGAATCCGAAGGGCATGGTCCTTGAGCCAAATGTGGACTGTAGCTCCAAGAGCTGAAGCAGATGCCTGCAGACCTGGGTTCTCAGACCTGCTCTCCCGCTCACCCACTGTGGCCCTGAGCACCTTACTAAATTCTCTGAACTTCATTTCCTTGTCCTTAATAGTTGGGGAAATAGATTTCAGCTCATCCATATCAACAAACACTATGAAGCCATCAAGAATGATTGTAGAACGAACATTTCTTGACATGAAAAGATGGCTCTGGCCTGTTGGCAAATGCAAAAAGCAGCTTGTGCAACAGAATGCAGAGTGGAGTCATCACTATTCTGTGCAATGCTCCCAGGCCCTTTATGGTGGAAGACCATTTCAACAAAGTAGGCACCTCATTGTCATTGATTAGACCCCAATTATGGCATTTTTGTGACCATTCATTTGATCCTAATTAAGAAGTATTGAGGTGGCACTGTTTGTCAGGCACCCTGCTCTGGGTACAGGGTGATGCACAGGGGAAGGTGGGGGTGATCGGTGGTTCCTAAGGCTGTAGCAGGGACAGATGATCAGGGCAGGAGAAGTTTGAGCGGAGTGTCAAAATGGGAATAGGAGTTGCCCAGGCAGGTGTGGCTGCACTTCATAGGAGCAGTGTTAACTCAGGTAGGCAAGAGGAGGGCAGGGCTGGGGAGGGTGAGGGGAAGTCATGGCCTTGACTTATTGACCTGCTAAAGCTGTCCTATCTGGAAAAGAAATCCCAAGTATTCTTTTCAGAAAGTCCCCTTTAGCTCAACTCAGAATTGAATTCCATCAAGCCACTGATTCACACAGCAAACGTGTATTCAACACTTACCATGTGCTTTGCATTGTGCTGGGTGCTGGGAAGATCACGTTGACGGATCTCTTCTGGTGATCTTCCTAAAGGTGCTGTTATCGGCGCAGCATTGACCGTGGCAATGATCACCGTTACGTTTGCCCCAAGCAAGAGCCTGGCCCTCCTCAAGGGGCATCTGCTGTGATGATGGAGCTCTTCTTTACATTTTTCAAGGAAGAACTTGACACACTGCTTTACCACCTTCTCAAAATTCAAAACTAGATATAAATGTGACTCATTGTTTTATCTACTAACCCACATTCTGAGCAGACCCTGTCTTATGAGAGGGATGACTTACAAAGGTCTTATAGGAATCAGTCATGACTATGAATGTGATCATTTGGTTCAAGGTTACCCGATGAGTTTTCTTGACTTGGGAGGAGAGGCAAAGCTGCTGAGAACAGAACCACTACTTTCTGATGGCTACATCAACAAGATGTCCGTCGCACAGTCGGCCCAGAACTGAAACCACGGGCACCCATCCTGAGGTTGATGTGACTGTGATCCAATCTTCTGGCCCCACCCACCTCTGCCTCCTTCCCAAATCCAGAGTGCAAGGTCTGTAGGCTTAATTCTGCACCCCTGCCTTGGTTCTCACTGAGCTGACTGTCTTGAGCCCATTTGTCAGTCTTCTGAAAATCCTTGCGTAACCTCATCCAATCTCCCCTGAACGGCCCTCCCTCTCGCTCCTCTGCGTGTCTTTTGATAGACAAACCACAAGCCCAGATGGGCAATTAGGGATTAGGAGTGATAGCAGTTTGGTATTATTTCAGCTAATTGCTGTCCTGCGTGTAACAGCGCATCATCTCCGGCAGCTGGCTGAAGAATCATCACTGTCGCAGCAGTCCCCGCCTTCTGTGTGACAGAGACAGGTCTACGGGATGGGGCGGGGACTGTGAGACGCTGTTGTGTGCACCCCACTGGTTGTAAAGGTTAAAACAGGGCAGAGCCATCGGGTCCTCCGGTGGTGGCTGTTCACAGTGTGTGTTTGATTTAGTTTTGCCATTCTCCTTTCTGCTGTGTCCCCCTGCCTCTGGCACAAGCACCCTGTGCTCAGATCTGCTGTTATCTGCCTTCGATGGCAGCTGGGCCATGAAGACTTCCTTTCTTCTGTACTGGTTTTGGAGGTGCTGGAGGGTAGTGCAATTTGGACACGGTTATTCAGAACACTCTGCCAAAGATGAGGCCTTGACTGGCAGGGACTCTGAGCTCTAGAACATGCTGCAAGGTCTCCTCGGGTTTTTGAGCATGCCAACTCACGTTTTCATTTATGGTCCTGAGATGTGGATGGCTGAGCTGGCAATCTGAGCTAAGGTGGGAGGCAACTCTGGATAGGGGCAGAATGGGACACTTAATGCCCATATATATCCACTCTTGGAGTTCTTTGGAAATGAGGAATGAGGGATTGGGTAGTGTTTTTTTTTTCAATCTCACATTGCCAAGCACAAACTCAGAGAAGGAAAATGTTAATTCACATTCTTGCTCTTTTCTAAAGGGGGAAAAAAAAAAGCCCCACACACTGGCCTGTTCCCAAGGGCTCGCTTTCCATCTCTGCTCTGCTCATCAACATGCACCCTGAGTCTGTAGAAAGACCTTGGAGCAGGCTTTCCCTGCTGCGGCCTCCTGACCTTTGGTTTCCCTGTTTCCTTTATGTGCAGGGGTTCACCTCTCCACTAGCCCCAGCTCTTAGTTCTGCCTCTGTTCTCACAAAGGGTGTGTTGATGGAGGATCCAGCTTGCTGGGCCACACAGGGAAGCTACAGGGGGTGTCCAAGTTCACATGTCCTGCATTCCAGGAGAATGTTTCTGACATTGAGCAACGGCACCGCTCTGCCAGGTTGAGGTCTGTCCGATTGGAATGCAACCCAAAAGGAAAGTCCCGGAATGATAGCGATTCAAACACTCACCTCCCCACAACCCCTTCTTGGTTTGTAATTCCTTTTTAATTCTCTGATGACACATGCAGCCCAGCTCTCTTGCTGACCGCACGGTACTTGGTAGTGCTGATAAGTACAACTTCCCAAGAGATAGGAATGCAAATCGTCATGTTGTGTTGAGTCATGTGTACTCTGCCGCTCTTTCCCAAACATTGCATCAGACCCATAATTGGCAGTCCCGGGATTCTGCTGGATGACCCAGGGCTCTGCTGGATGTCACTGAATGCCCAGGAAAAACTCAGTCCATTTCTTGAAAACTTGTATTTGGACTGCATCTGCTTGGTTGTAATATCCTGTTCTTAAGGAAGCCGAACCCCTGGGGGAGCAAAGGCAAAACTGGTTTTGCAGATAAGTTGGAAAAATATGGCTATTGCCCTTTCCCACCCACTCTGGTCTCTTAGCAACAGGACAGCTGGTGGTATCTACCAGGAAGAGAAAGCCCAGAGCCAGCGGAGGAGCCAGTCTGGATTCTTGACTGCAGTCTGATTTATTCAAATCTCCGCTGCATTCCTGGGCGTGGAGACCCAGGAGTTGAGTCAGGGGAGCAGCCCCCGCCCTGCTCATGACCTCTGTAAGTGAGCAGACAGAGGGAAATCTCAGGGCGAGAGGAACCATCTTCCTCTACAAAAATCTGCCTGGTGTGGGAAGCCGTTTTTTTTGACTTTGGGGGAATCCATGATAAATTTATAGAGAGATGTGGCCCGGGGTGGAGCCAGGAAGAGCAGGGCTGGGGGCTGAACACAGACAGGGAAACCCTCCTGCCCTCCCCAGCCAGTGTTGATTTTCTCAGCTGCAAATAAAGCTATGGAATTAGATGTTCTGGAGGGGGTGTCTGCAGGTGTATTTTCATGATCTTTCTGTTACATCAGTATCTATCCTCCATCTGATCCCGCCCCCTCCAGAGTTATTATGTGCTAGAGCAAGAATTCAAACCCAGGTCTGAAGCCCAGTTCCCCATCCCTTCCTGATGCTGTTATGATATGCCAGGCAGGCACCACACAGCTGGGACGCCATTCTCATATCTACATCTGTTAATCCAGGAGACTAGAACTGGGCGGGGTGGAAGATGTGTTAGTGGAAAGACTCAGGTTCGTATTCTTGCTCTGCCTCTGGGAAGCCAGTGGACTCAGTGTCCTCCACCATGAGACGGGACTAACAGAACCTGATGGTTCAGCTGCTGCCTGAGGACCAGGTGAGATGATGCATGGAAAACACCTGGCATGGTGCCTGCTATGTAGTAAGTGCTCAATAAAAAGGGAAGAGCGACAAGAGACAGAGTAAGACTAAGGTGTTGATTGTAGGTTCCTTGATGGTAGGGGCCTGCCTCCATTACCCTGCGACTTCAGTACATTGTGTGGCACACAGATGATTGTGTTGACTGAGTCCAACAAATGTAGCCCCAATGCACGTGCACACACACACACACACACACACACACAAATGATGAATTTTATGACTTCATCTTGCTGGGACTTCTTAGGAGGGTTCTGCATTTTAGAATACCATATCACAGCTACGATACTATGTGTTTGGCTGTTTTGTGTGCAACTTAATATTCCTTGAGCATTTTTAGATGCAATCCAAAGTCTTGCTTTTTAAAGCATTATTTTGGCCAGATATTGTTCAGGCATTTCTCTGTGTCTCTCCGTGGCTCCTCTTCATTGGCCACTTACTACAACTAAGGCAGTGTGAGCATGGCCTGTGTTGCTGGCGCCACACCAAGTCCATTATATATCACCTTATTCAGTGCTGTTAATGGCTCTGCGGGGAGGGTGCCACCTCAATTTCAGAAGAGGTAATTATCGACATCCAGAGAGATTAACTTGGGAACCCAGGCAACTCAAGCTGTAGTTGGCACAACCAGGATTTAAACTTCGGTACTACAACTCCAGAGGAAACTTCCATAAGTTTACGCTTGATTAGTGTCTTGATTAGTGTCCCTGAACTCACGTGGCGTCCATTGCCCTGGGAGTACTACTGTGGCCTGAGCAAAACCTGACTCTTGCTCTGCATGGTGGTCCCTGAGAACAAGCAACGGAAGCTGAAGGCACAGAAGCTACAGAATCATAAGCCAAGAGGATTTAAAAATTGAAAGGCTTCTTCAAGAGGTCATCTAGACTGAAGGGTTCTAATTGTGGGGCATGGCTTTCTTAGTGGGTTGCAAAATCACTTTCGTAGTTCATGACCAACACTTCCAAAATGAAATGGAGAGAACAGAAAATATCAGAGGTACTGCACTTGGGGTGGAGTAGTGTTGAGAAACGGCTCTCAGGTATCTACATGTGTCGGGGTTTGGGTCACAATATAAAATACATTTCTCATTAGAAGGCTGTCAAAGCTCGAAAATGCTGGTTTCATGAAGTGGTTTTCAAAGTCCATTCCATGGCATGTGAGGAGGCTTCTCATACTTTAGGAAAGGGATGGGATAGGAAAATAGAGTGAATAAACTTCAGGAATGTCCCCTGTTCCCGCTAAAGTAGTCCCATTTTATCTCCCTTTCATGCTGGGTTTTCATATAATATTTCATCTTAAAAAAGGGACCTTGTGAAACAAAACAAAACAACAACCCACCAAATTAACAGAAATAAAAATGAAACAAAAAAAAAATAATTGAAGAGCCACAGACTTGCCCCATTGGAATTGTGTTGTCCTGGGCATTGATTCGTTCTTGTGTGACTATCTCTGCTAATGAAGGAGCATGGTGTGCCTGGCACTGTCATGGTGGCTCTAAGAATGCAGGAAGATTCTGAAATGTGATTATTTCTGTCCTTAAACTGTTAGGATCAGTGGGATAGCAACTAGCCAAATATTATATGGAAATACATAATGATGTTCAAAGGATTGCTGTGAGAGGGGGTAGAGGGGAGTACATACTGGATGTGGCAGTAGAGTTGAGATTGAATATAAAGGGTTGTACTTTGGTTCAGATCAGCAGCATAAACACACATGTAATATGAATTTGCTTGACAACATTTCACGACCCAAAGTCTAAGGTTGTTAATTAATTTGCCTATGAGTTAACCATGTGGCGTGGGACAAAGCCCAAGGCAAGCATGCTATATTCAATTTGTTCATGAACATATGATACAGAGTCCCATTGTGTGTGGGTGGGTGACAGGGGGACTGCAAAAATGATCAAGGTACTTAGTAGCTTCTCCCATATGAGGTAGAGTCTGTTTTCCTAATTCTTTCTTTTAGTTTGGCCCTATGACCAGCTTTGGCTATTAGAATGTGGCAGAAGTCATGTGTCATTTGAACCTATTCTTGAGACATAGTCTCCATTCTTGAACTTGTGGAACCCTGTTATGGATATGTCATTAAGTCTGGCTTAGCCTCCTGGAGGAAGACCATGATGGGAGACCCGCCTGACCTAGCCTTGGCTATTCTGGACCAACCAACACAGCAGATCTTTCAGCTGATTCCAGAAGCAGGAGCGAACCCAGCTGAGATCAGCCAAGTCCAACCCAGACCAGAATTGCCTACTTGACCTTTAGAATTGTGAGCTAACTTTTGAAATCGTAACAACCCTGGACTGGCAAATCCACTCTGAAGATAGTATCATGACCACATCTGATCACCAGAAACATTAACTAGAAAAGTTTGCAATCATTAGCTACAAATGTTCACAAACTACAATGTGCTCGGGTCAGGATAGGGAGGTTCTGAGAACCTCTTGGATGAAAAGTTAAGGGAGCTTCACTTGAAAAAAAAAGGACTTGAGTGCAAATATGAATTCTACCTTCAGAGAGCCAACATTAGAGAAGTGGGACAAATGATTTGTAGCTTCTGTGGTGGACTAAATAATTGACTACAATCATTGCATGATTGCATTCATTCTTGCCAAAATCTTTTGGTGGGCAGTGTGTCTTCTCATTTTCCTTGACCTTCGAGTTCAGGCCTGGACAAATGACTTGTTTTGGCCTGTGAGAGGTAGGTAGAAGTTATAGAGGGCCAGTTTGGGACCTTAAGGGGCATTTCATGTTTCCATTCACTCTCCTGTATTTCTTCTGTTGCTATAACATTTCTCAGTTGTCCCACTGGTCCCAGATGCGAAGGGACACATGCAGAGGTGAGCCACCTCTGCTACCCTGCAACACACAGCAGAGCCCTCCCAACCAGGATGGCCCATTTGTTATGGTTTGCATTTGAAGTGTCCCCCAAAATCTCATGTGTGAAACAATGCAAGAAGGTTTAGAGGAGAAATGGTTGGGTGGTGAGAATCTTAACCCAATCAGTGAGTTAATCCCCTGATGGGATTAATGGAGTGGTTACTGAAGGTGGGTAGGGCATGACTGGAGGAAGTGGGTCATTGGGGGTGTGACTTTGGAGTATATATTTTGTATCTGGCAAGTAGAATCTCTCTCTGCTTCCTGATCATCATATGAGCTGCTTCCCTCCGTCATACTCTTCCGCCATGATGTTCTGCCACACTTCAAGCCCTGAGTAATGGAGCTAACTGTTTATGGAAGGAGACCTCTGAAATCGTGAGCCCCCAAATAAACTTTCTTGTCTACAATTGCTCTGACCAGGTCTTTTAGTCACAGCAGTACAAAAGTTAACCAAAACACCATTCATGCCTGAGAAATTAATACCCAGTGTTAAAAGCACCTGAGATTTGAAAATGATGATTACTCACAAAGAGCTGGTCAACATACTCCTGAGATTAAAATTAACACAAAGAAATGGCAACATCAAGAAAGAAGACTTCTATTGCATGTAAGGACAGATCTTTTTTGTCAAGGAGGATGAATTGGTGAAATTAAGAGTTCTCTAGCCACGGACATGTTCAACCATAAGGATGCACATAATCTTCCTGAAAGCAGAGAATCGGATTTTCATTTTAGAGTGACTATGATGGTAAGGAATTTGGGAGTAAGTTTATGGGTCATTTCAGCTGTGCTTCAGCAGAGAGGAAGGCTGATCATGGGGGTGTATGTGGTGCATGCAGACAAAGTGTGAATTAGGAGGAAGAGATGCTGAAGGAGGACTGGAGTGCCTCACCCTGATGTTCACTTTTCATTCAAATCAGAGTCCATTTAACCTGGTGCCCCTCCCTCTTGCTCTATTTCTCCTCACTCCTGAAGACATAACTCAAGTCCAAGTTTATCTTCAATGTTCCCTGACTTTTCTAGCCTCACTACTTCTTTCTCTTGGCTGTAATCTCTATATCATCTTAGCATTTTCCTTGACTCATTCCGGGCAGAGTTAGATGTTTTCCATGTGCTCACATAGCGATGCCTCAGTTGAAGAACTTGCTTCCCTGACCAAGGTCTTGTCTTTTTCTTTAAAGCTTCGAGCTGGGAGGAAGCCAAGAGCATGCTTGCTCAGTCTGGCAATCCATTCTACCACAGCCCTGGCCGGAAATAGTTCTCAAATGAAAGGGTTTGGATTTCGTTTGTCCTTCTGATGCAAGTCCTAAAAGGCTTTTGCTGCTTACATTCTTGGTACTCCAAGACCTGTGCATTTATTTACTCAAGGAACATTTGATGAATGAAACTGAACAGACACTTCACAGATGAAGAAATACAACTGATCAGCAGAAGTATGAAAAAATGTTCAACATCTCTAGCAATTAGACAAATGCAAATCAAAATGACTCTAAGGTTTCATCTCACCCCAATCAGAATGGCAATAATCAAGAACACACATAATGATAAATATTGGTAAGGATGTGGGGAAAATTGTACCTTCACACATTGCTAGTGGGACTGCAAATTGGTGCAACCATTCTGGAAAGCAGTATGGAGATTCCTCAGAAAACTTGGAATGGAACCACCATTTGACCCAGTCATCCCACTCCTAAGTTTATACCCAAAGGACATAAAATCAGCATACTACATGTGAAATAAAGAGTATCAAGAAGCTCCTATTGGTCTCCCTCCTGAACCACTACAGAAACTCAAACTCCAAATCCCAGTGTGATTTCCTAGTTTTCAATCCAGTAATGAAAATCTTTCCATCCCTGGTCTTCCAGACTGCTCACGGTGGAGATGGAATTGATTATGGGTCAATTGGGATGCATGTCCTTTGATTCTTTCAAAGCCTTCGTGTGACCAGGGAGGTCTTGCTAGTTGCTATTCCTGCACAGTGCGGTGGGGAGTTATGTGATAATTGGCCACAAGCCACTGAAAAGCATGAAGAGTCCGGAAATACTGTAGACAAGCTAGTCTTCTGTAGAGGTGCAGATGACAGGCACTGCTGTTGCCTGAGATGCCACATTGCAGCACCAGTCCTTGAGGTTACATGTTGCTGGATTCAACAATAACATTGACAACACTAATTGCCATTTTTTGCTGATTAGCCGTGTTCTATTTTAGACCCTTAAATAGGACTTGTTCACCCCTGACATACAACATAATTGTGTTGAGTGACCAGGTCTCCGACCCCAGCTATGATAGGTTAGGCAAGTCCCTGCCTTGGGACCGCTCCTCTGGAGGCACACTGGCTGAGCATCTAGTCACTCAGGCCCCTCAGAAGCCCTGGAGAAAGGGCATGTCTGGCCAGTGGAAGGGGCTAGGTCAAGGGCAATTATACAACAGAGATCCGGAAGTTGGACATATCTGCTCCCAATCTGCTCCCCCGCCCCTTCCACCTACACAGATGTGCCCTTTAAATATTTAGTTGTCCACCTTTGCTGTGTGTGGCAGACTTTGTCTCAGAAGTCAGGTTGATCCCTTTGAAGGTGTTTGCTAATTAGATCATGCTGGGAAGTTGGGTAACCTCAGATGTATTAATCCTGTGTAAAGTGCTCCTTGGCCCCAAGACCCCTGCATAGCCCCAGGGAGGTCAGCTGCAGTTTCCCTGCTTCCTGACTTTATTGAAGGAAGTTCTAATGATCGCCCAATTAAGCTGAATTACACTCTGCTTCAGGATCTTTCTACCATCAGCCCCTGAAACAGTTTTAAGGCAGACACCAGAGCTGCTGGAGCTGGAAAGCTAAATGCTCTTTGCCAGTGCAATTGAGGATCCATGTGCGCTGGGTTCAGTTGGACACAGTCATATGAAATTTACTCAGTGACACAGCATGTGGCCATAGGTGTTGACCTGCAGATGATTTTTGGCTAGAAAAGAAAATTGCTGCAGTAATCCAGGTTCAATAGATCCACAGGTCACTGCCCTCAAATATTTAAAAATACTCTTTGCTGCATAAGAATCTGTGCACTGGGTGTATCTGGGGTAAGCATTTGGCTGCATGTGAACGTGGTGTACATGTGTGTGTTTGTGCACATCTCCCGCTGAAAGGGCTTTTATACAAGGTGACGGAGAGCTTCACTATGCTGGGTCTGAAGCAGCTTCAGTCCATGGTTCAGGTCATTCGATTCTTTTCAACCCCTTTGGTCACTATCAGTGGTCTGAAAGACAGGGATAGAGAAACGGCTTGTCATGATTGGCCTGGAACGTCTTGGGGTCCCAGGCTCTCCCCCCTTAGATACCTTGCCTCAAAGGTCCTACCTTGGACAAGCACTTCCCACTTCTGGAGCAGTGGCATGAGCCCCTTGGGGTACCTAAGGGCCTGCTGGGAGTGAGGTTGTCAGCCCTGTGCACAGCTGCGGGTGACCATGGGCTTAGCTTGGCATGACGCTCCTCTCCCAGAGAGTCAAGAGTGCTCATCTCTCTGCACCTGGGGGCCCTTGTTAATGGGTCTACCATGGTACAGATCCACAGTTCTTGTCCTTTCCTTTTTTACATATTAAAAATTTTAATTTGTTCTACTTAGTTGTACATGACAGTAGAATGCATTTATGCATTTTGATAAATCCTACATAAATGAAGTATAACCTCTCATTTTTATGATTGTACATATTGTAGGATTCCTCAGAAAACTTGGAATGGAACCACCATTTGACATACCTATCCCACTCCTTGGTTTATACTCAAAGAACTTAAAATTAGCATGCTGCACTGACACGGCCACATCAATGTTGATAGCGTCTCTCGTCCTTTCACTTCCATCATGTCCCTCAGCGCCCACCCAACACCCAGTTCAACAATGCCTTTGAGATGACCATGGACACAGCTCACAGGGGGACCCAGGTGTCCTGTGGTTGCTCTTAGAACAGCGTGGACCCCCACATTCATGGGACAATGTGGGCTATCTCAAGCAGAAAGAGGCTGAAATTGTTCCTTTTGAATGCCAAACTTCTGGTTCTCCACAGATTTTCATCATATCCTGTTTCTACACACAGAATATATGACTAGTTTAATGTATCATACTTTTAAACAAAAAATGCAATACTAATCCAATTATTATTTTAATATTCCTTAAATAAGTTTATTGCCAGATCAATGAAAATATGTTTATTTTACACCATTTTTTTTTAATACAGGGGATTGAACCCAGGGGTATTCCACCACTGAGGCACATCCCCAGTCCTCTTTTGTATTTTATTTAGAGACAGGGTCTCACTGAGTTGCTGAGGGCCTTGCTAATTTGCTGAGGCTGGTTTTGAACTTGCCATTCTCCTGCCTCAGCCTCCCGAGCCACTGGGATCATGGACATGTGCCACTGCACTGGGAAGATGTTTATACATTTTGAGACAAACAAATCCTAACTCCTTAGAGCACCAGGGAAAATCAGCACCATGTCAAATCCATACTGAATATTTCACAGTATATCACAATGCTCTTAACTGAAGGCCTGTTTGCAGGTATAGGTATATGCCACTTAATGAGGATATACTCTGAGAAATGCACCATTAGGTAACCTGGTCACTGTGTGACATCATGGAGTGCACTTGCACCAACTAAGGTAGCTACGTCATGGGATGGCATGATCTCAGGGGCCACAGTCATACATTAGCCACTGGTTGACTGAAATGTCATCGTGCAGTGCATGACTGAAATGTAGGTTGTTTATATTCCTTTATGATAAATAACCCTGGTGAACATTCTTATACTTTTATTCTTTTGCATGTAATGGTTAGCAGAGAGTAGATAGCTAGTAGTGGCTTTTATAGTTTAAAGGCAAGCACTTTTTAAGTTTATTTTTTAAGTAGAGCATTATAACTTTTTATAACTTTTTAAGGTTTAAAGAAATTCTTGTTCTTCAGGGAGTCTTTATCAAGTTCAAGCTCCTCCTTCAATAATCTGACAACGCTCCCCCATTTCTGTTTTTCACTTCTTGGCACACATAAGAAAAGATAATTTTTATATGGTGAACTTGGCTGAAAAAAAGAAACCTTCCCTGGGACCTTGTGGTGTAAAGAAGCAAAATCCTGGCATGATGGTTCTCCTTCAGGGTACTCCCTGCTCCAGATGGCTGGGCAGCTCTGGTCTATTGCAGTTTGCAATAGACGTCCAGGAGCGTCCCAGGAGCACGTCCCAGGAGCACTGGAATCTGGTTTCAGAAAGAAGCCATTTTTCCTGGGGGGAGCCAGTCTGGATGGTGGTATTAGGAGATTGGAGAAAAGTAGACCGTGAACCAGGAGAAGTCGTGTCAGCATTGAGAGCTTTACTGGGATGTAATCAGGTGTCATGGCTCGAACCTCCAGCCCATTTCTTGGGTGATTGTTTCCAAGAAGGAGCTGGTTTAGGAGGAGGCCGAGTCTGGGTTATTCCCAGCTCTTCAGTGGAACTCAGTGGGCCTGGACGAATCATAATGAAGGTGCACCACTGCCTGTGGGTTTCAGGACCTGTTCCTCACAGAAGCTAGCCTTTCTTTCAACTTTTATTGCACAGCTGATGGCAACAGCTGGTCTTTAGGAAGAACATCGTGGATCAGAAATTTTGTACACCACTGTGGCTCCTGAAGCGTTTATGAAAACTCAGTCAGACCTTTGGCAAATCCTATGTCATGAGGGAAGATGCAGGAAGTCCAAGGTGCAGCCACGCTTGGAAGGCCCCAGGATCCCGATCCATCCTGGGAAGGAAGCACACTGTTTTTGGCTCTTGCCAAGAAGCCAGTTGCTGAAGATCTGGGACTTCTTCCCAACTGCAAGGGCCTGTTTGGTGGGATGCCTGTAACTCTCTGTAATTCCGAAAGTTATGGGCTGGGGTGAGAACTCCCTAGCATCTGCTGAGATTTGATGACTGAAAGACATGGGAAGAGAAGCGAAAAACGCGGGTGTTTATTAACCCAAAAGAATGTTATTCAAAAAGACCAATTTCATATATGGGGTCTTTACTTTAGAAAAACAAAACAACAAAACAAAAGTTTACCAATTCTCAGGATACAAAACGTATTATCATTTGCTGCAAATTCTCTTAGGTAAGCAGGTGAGTGTCCACACCTATGGCAGAAAGAAAAGCTCATGCATCCAATGATGAGTCTTCACCAAGCTCAGCATCTAACAGGGACTGAGTTCCTTCCTTTACCTTTCTCTTTTCCTCCTGTGTCTTCTCTGCCAGATGGGATAATGGAAAAAATACAGGATTTAGAACTGATTCACTGGAAGTCAATCACTATGAGATATTGGGTTTCTCTGGGCCTTACTTCTTTTTCCATCTGTTGACTGGGTGTAATAAGACTTGGGTTTCCTTGCCACAGGTAAGCTGAATTTCAATTACCCAGTTACAGAGAATGTGCAATATTTATTTATTTGTTCTATTTATTTTGATTCATTGCACACAAATGGAGTACAGCTGTTGTTTCTCTGGTTGTACACAAAGTAGAGTCACACCATCTGTGCATTCATACATGTACACAGAGCAATGATGTCCATCTCATTCTGCTATTATTCTTACCCCCCCACCCCATCCCATCCCTCCCTTCCCTCTATGCAATCTATCCTTCCTCCATTCTTGCCTCCCTTCCACTCCACATTATGCATCATCATTCACTTATCAGAGAGATCATTCAGCCTTTGGATTTTTGGGTTTGGCTAATCTCACTTAGCATGACAGTCTCCAACATCATCCATTTATCTACAAATGCCATAATTTTATTCTTCTTTATGGCTAGGTAATATTCCATTGTATATATATACCACAGTTTCTTTATCCATTCATCTATTGAAGGGCATCTAGGTTGGTTATAATCTAGCTATTGTGAATTGAGCAGCTATGAACATTGATGTGGATCACCGTAGCATGCTGATTTTAAGTCCTTTGGGTATAGGCCAAGGAGTGGAAAAGCTGGGTCAAATGGTGGATCCATTCCTAGTTTTCTAAGGAATCTCCACACTGCTTTTCAGAGTGGCTGCACTAACTTGCAATCCCACCAGCAATGTATGAGTGTACCCTTTCCCCAACATCCTTGCCAACACCTGTTGTTGCCTATATTCTTAATAAAAGACATCCTAATTGGAGTGAGATGAAATCTTAAGGTGGTTTTGATTTGCATTTCTCTTATTACGAGGGATGTTGAATAATTTTTCATATATCTGTTGATTGCTTGTAGATCTTCTTCTGTAAAGTGTCTGTTCATTTCTTGGGCCCATTTACTGATTGGGTTATTAGTATTCTTGGTGTAAAGATTTTTGAGTACTTTGTAGATTCTGGAGATTAGTGCTCTATCTGAAGTGTGTGTGGCAAAGATTTTCTCCCACTCTGAAGGCTCTCTCTTCACATTGCTGATTGTTTCCTTTGTTGAGAAAAAAGCTTTTTAGTTTGAATCTATCCCAATCATTGATTCCTGCTTTTATTTCTTGTGCTTTGGGAGTCATGTTAAGGAAATCTGGTCCTAGGCCAACATGATGAAGATTTGGACCTATTTTCTCTTCTATTAGGTGCAGAGTCTCTGGTCTGATTTCTAGGTCCTTGATCCACTTTGAGTTGAGTTTTGTACAGGGTGAGAGATATGGGTTTAGTTTCATTTTGCTGCATATGGATTTCCAGTTTTCCCAGCACCATTTGTTGAAGAGGCTATCTTTTCTCCAAGAA
The DNA here is from genome assembly GCA_020662805.1 of Glaucomys volans. Taxonomy (NCBI): domain Eukaryota; kingdom Metazoa; phylum Chordata; class Mammalia; order Rodentia; family Sciuridae; genus Glaucomys; species Glaucomys volans. Next base: position 520,737 of record JAJEJO010000520.1, on the reverse strand, counting down.
AATGTGCAATATTGACACCAAAGCTTACGACATGTTAGATCTTATTTTTTAACTTTCTGTTTTTAAAGTCTGCTACTTATTTTCTTCCCCTGAGTAGATCTTTGGACTGTGGAGACATGAACAAGTATCTTTAGCTCCATGGTAAAATTATGGTTTCTTGAACTTGGTTATTAGAAGATTTTGCCCTTCTGTTATGGTGTTAACAACGGGTGTTTTAGTCAACTCCTTTGCTGCTGCGACTAAAGACCCGACCACAACAGTTGCGGAGGAGGAAAAATTTATTTGAGGGCTCAGAGTTTAGAAGGTCTTAGTCTGTAGAAGCCTGGCTCCATTCTTTGGGGCTTCAGGTAAGGCAGAACAACATGGAGGAAGAGTGTGGCCAGGCTTATATGATGATCAGGAAGCAGACAGAAACTACTTGCCAGATAAAAAATATATAACCCAAAGTCATGCCCTGCAGGGACTCACCTCCTTCAGCCACACCCTACCCACCTTCAGTTGCCACTCAGTTAATCCCATCAAGGGATCAACGCTCCGATTGAGTTAAGACTCTCCTAACTCAATCATTTCTCCTCTGAACCTTCTTGCATTATCTCACACATGAGCCTTTTGGGGACACCTCACATCCAAACCATAACAATAGGGAAATTAGAAAAATCTCTTTTTCTTTTAGGAAACCTTTCTCATTTTTTTGAGTTTTCTATACCTTTTCAGTATCTACCAGAACCATCCTAGATGATCAAAATGGCTGTCGCGATAGGCTCTTCATTGGCAGCCCTGATTTCTCTTTCTGTGCTACACTCTTTTGCCCACTGAGCAAAGGTGAATCAGAAACCTGCACTGTCTTGAGAACTGCACATATTCCTAATGTGTTTGGATACCTCCCTCTGATTCCCACCATTTTTAATATAAAAGTCCAGTCTGGTTATGTGAGGTTCAAAATCCTTGTTCAAACTTGGTTCAGCCCTGCTTCTATGTTTATTATCAGCTCCAGCTGGACCATCTCTTGTGTTTCTGGGCCTTTCCTTGGACCCTTCCCTTTCCAGCTATTCCTATCAATCACTTTTACTTGTTTCAACTTAATATTGAGTGCTCAGGTGTTAGTTCTTTTGTGAGACTTTCCTAACTATCCTTCCCCAAGAGTTTTGTCACTTACTATTTGAATCAACAGCATTCAATTTTCTAATTACCTTTCCAAGCACACAAGAAAACAGAGAGATTTCAAGGTACATGAATGAAAACAGAGAAAGATATTGGCTTGCATGCCCTAACATTCTCCATAGGATCTATTGTAGTACATTGCCCAACAAACTCTAGCCTGATCATTGTTTGAGCAAAACAATAAAAAATAACATTTAGAAAAGAGGCACTGATGTGGTTGTTGTGGAAGGACTGCAGATGCCTACTTGGTTCAAACCCTTATTAACAATGTCCTCTCCAAAGTGACAGCTCACGTAGGGTCCTCTCTCCTTTCCTGGCAGCACAGGGTTCCATGATTAGCCTGGAGAGCCGGGTATTTAGCAATGCAAAGAGCTGCAACTTTGCACAGATAACGACATCTGGGTTCTAATTCTAATTGTGAAATGTGAGACCCTGGAAGTGTTGTTTTGTTTCTCTGAGCATCAGATCTCTCTTTTGTGAAACAGAATTGATGAAACCCACTGGGGGCTGCTGTGGACATATAGCACCTATTTTCCTGCTCCATTGGTAGCAAGTCCTCATTAAATCGTATGTTAACTGATGTTAACCATGGATGCTACCATTTTCTAGAAGCTCTGGAAGAGAACTGGACTGACAGGGATGCATATATGGTGGGCCTGCCATATGGTGGGCCTTCATAGACGGGTACTTTGGGAGATGTCTGGCCTCACATCACCTTCTTTGTTGGTACAGTCTCCTTCTGTAGCCTTCTCCGAGAGTGGTGACCACTTTCCACCACAGAAGTCAGAGATTTAGTCCTCCCTCTCCCCACCCCGAGGCTCACAGACTATGCACATGCCCCAGGTTTGACACATTCAGTCCTGCCACCTTCTAGGATTTCAAATCCTGACTGTGACTCTTGCTTCTGGGATTTTAAAGCCCTAGTGTGTGTCCCAAAGCTACATGGTCATTTGAAATTCATTCACCACCAAGCCTGCTTTGGTGTTGGCATTCAGCTACGTCCTTCCTTCTTCCCACACTATCAGGACTGAGCTTCCTCCTCTTTAACCATCCACTTTGCTATGGTTCTTGTTTTCTAAGTGTCCCATTGCTGTGATGAACTTCTAGTAAATACACCTCAAGTCCCCACCATCCATTATTTTCTCCATGTTACTTGAAACCAGAATAACATACTATGGTATGTCAGACACTTCATTCAATGACAAGCAGACCATGATACATACACCTACCTCTTGATCCCACACCCACAATAAGCTACAAGGTTAGGTGCCATTGTCTTTGGTTTTTAAAATTATTTATTTATTTTTATTGGTGCATTAAAATTATACACAGTAGCAGGAGTGGTTGTTACATATTCATAGATGGACATAATACGATTTGGTCAATTTCATTCCTCAGTACTCCTCTTTCTCTCCCCTCTTCCTTCCCTGGCCCTCTCCTCTACTCTACTGGTCTCCCTTTTTTTGCATAGGACCCTCTCCCTAATTTTTCTCCTGTTTCTCTCTGACTTCCACATTTGAGAAAAAAATACGGCCCTTGACTTTCAGTCTGGCTTATTTTGTTGAACATAATAAGTTCTGTCTATTTTCCAGAAAATGGCATAATTTCATTCTTCTTTATGACTGCATAAAACTCCAGTGTGTGTAGATAGCTCATTTTCTTTATCCATTCTTCTCTTGACGAGGACCTGGGCTGGGTTGCTAACTCAGTCATTGTGAATTGCAGTGCTATAAACATGGGTGTACCTGGTGGCTACAGCAGGCTACGTGGTGGATCGCTGTCTCTGTATCATGGTTTCCATGGTCACTTTTCAGGAAACCCTGAATCAGGATTGTTGAGTTACTCTCTAGACTAGCCATTTGCTTTCAAGTCACCTCCAGAATTTCACAGGATGGCCCTTCCTAACCTGAATGATGACCATGTTCCAGTCTTTCACTCTTGCCTTAGAGGGGCAGATCAGCCAATGATACTCTGAAGCCATTTCTTTCAACACTTGAACTGGTTATTGGGAGACATGGGTTCTTATTTAACCTTTGCTGTTGAATCATTGTGCAAGCCCGTTCATCACTGTCCTTTAGTTATCTCACCTCTAAACTTAGCTAAGTAGCAGCAGAGGGATATTTCAAGGACAAAATAAAATGATCTGGAATCTCTGTAAAACAAGACTCATGTAGTGATAGATGACACCAGGAATACTTTTTACAGTAATAAGGATAATAAAATCAATGGCAAGAACATTAGGAAATACTGGGTGACGTTTTGGGGTTTGGTTATTAACTATTGAATGTCAATGAGGGGGCCGGGACTGGACAAAATGTACCATTTTTTTTTTAATCTGGTAGTGACCTCTTCTGGGGAAAGAGAGGCTGGCTCTAGTAGATACATACAACATCTGCACGAGGCAACCAGTGACAGGGCAGAAGGTCCCCAGAGGGAGAAACTTTCAGTATAGATATTTGCCTTGGCAGCCAGGTGGAAACAAAAATGAATGAATTAAAACTGAAAATTATTTGCCTAGTAGTTTTGCCCGAGATCCCTCATAGAACTGATGAAACCTCATGTGTACCCATGCACTGTGGTAAGCTACTATCCACACGACCTGGTCAAGAACCCAAGATCAGTGCATCCCTTCAGTGACCCACCTCCTCCAGCCATGTCCCACCCGCCTATGGTTACCACCCAGTCAGTGTGTTCAGACTAGGATGAACTGATTAGGCTACAACACTCACGATCCAATCATTTCACCTCTCACTATTACACATCAACACAGGGGTTTTAGGAGGACACCTCATATCCAAATGATAACAGGGAGAATGACTCAAAAGACACTCAGGTGGAAAATGTGTTTGTGCATTGCTAACTGGAAGAGAAGAGGCAGGCTCTTGCAGATGGACAAAGGGAGGTTAGAGGATGAGTCTGGAAGAGCCAGTGGCTGTTACTCAGTGGCCCTCCTGGGAGCAGGAAAGGGGTATAATTCTACTGCAGTCTTGTCAGTTGGACCGAGGGTATTGGAAACCATGACAGATTTTTGTCCTCCACTCTGGTTTGCCATATTCATCTATGACTTCAAGCTCTTGGAAGGAGGAAGAAGGAAAACCTCCAGGAACTCTTGATGAGTTCAGCAACCATTGCATTCCTCTTTCCTGTGTACCTGAATGACTAATCAAAGCAGGAGGACAGAGCATTTAAATGGACGTGTTCTGTACTGGGCAATGCTGTACAACGTTACTGAGGACATGGGCCATGGCTTCCACTTAGAGCCGTAGGGGAAAGGGTACAGGGGCATGGAAATCCTATTGTCTTACTCCTTGTTGCAGATTGGAAGAACTGGACTCACAAAGGGGAGAGGACTTCCCCAAGGCCAGCTCAGAACTCCAGGGATAGGGCTCACCTTGGATCTGGGTCTTCTGACCACCTTTCTCCTTTCTCAGGAGAGTAGTGGCTTCTCTCACAATCCCCCACTGCATGCTACATGGATCAGCAATGTTAGTTTGGATCAATTAAGGGTAGGTTGGCTACAATTTGTTCAGTAATGACAGTGTGCTAGTTTCTGTTCACTTGTTCAACAGGTGGTTTTTGAGTGCCTGTGATGTCCTAGGTATGGGGGATGCAACATGAGTAAGAAATGGAAAGCTTGTTCAGCCACCGTAAAACGATCTCATCAACAAAGATAGGACTAAGTCGTGTGATCTCTGAATGCAAGAGATTTGGTGCTGTGAGACATCAAGATGCCAGGGATGGGTTAGCAGTCCAGTGCAAGTGTTCCCAGGGCAGTGACAGTTCTATCCCTCTGTTGCTCAGAAAAAAAATTCAGAGTGATCTTTGCCTTCCTTCATTTTATTTTAAAAATTGTGGTGTGTTTTAATTGTATGCATAGTGGGGTTCCTTGTGACACACACGTACGAGCACATTCTTTTTGTTACATCTGCAATCCCATTCACCAGCAGATCTTATAGGCTCTATATTTGAAATATGCTCAGAATCCACCTGCTTCTCACCTCCTCTGCTGCCATTCCACGTTGCCCAAATACCCCTGCTCTCTCGCCTGTATCACCGGAATAGGGTCTCAGCTTTTAGTCTTGGCTACGTGGTCAAATACGTATGGGCAATGCTGGAACGAAAGCCATCTTAAACCTTGTGCTGCAATACATGAGAAGCCCTCTGAGGGAGGCTTCCATGCACTAATCAACACAGCGACTCGCCATAACAGTACGCAGCTCATTACAGACATGTGACCACAGAAATATTTCTCTTTTAGGGCTTCTTATACAACTGCTGCTCTGTTGAAAAGGCTCTGGAAAATCCAGAAAACGTCTATGAAAACACATCACATAAAGGATTATTATTACCCCTCAGGGTGACATGACGGAAAATGGAGCAACAGACTGTTGTCACTGCACTGGGCCTCAGATTTGCTGAAGTCTAGCTGCAGGATCGTCTCAACCCTGTGGCCTTGAGCGAGTCATTTCATTTTCCCTTTGCACGGTTTTCTCATCTGTGAAATGAAGATAAAAGTTTCTGCTCAGTCTCCTTTCTCAGGGTATTGGGAGAATCAAACAAGATAAAATATAGTTTAAAAGAAAGGACATCCCATTCCTCTCTCTAAAACAAACTCAGACAAAATCCAATATTGTTCCTAAACTAGTGCAGACATCTAGAGAAACACGACTGTTTCTGGTTGCTGCATCTTTGCACTTAATCTCAATCAATGCGCAACAAATTAACATTTGGTTTATTTATTTGAGCAACCCGGAGTAAAACCCAGGGAGTTGCTGGCCCTTGGCTAGAAATCAAACAAAACAAAGAATTAATAGGTGCTCAGGCTGCAGAGAATGCTCCTCGTAGCGCCGCGCATAGGAGCAGGTGAGAAAAGCCAGCTAGCAGTGAGAATGGAAAGAGCAGGGACCCTGTGTGAAAGGCTGGAGGGGCAAGGGGACTTGGAAACACAATGCAGCGGGAGAAAGCTGCAAAACCTCAAAGGAACCCATGCGGAGTCTGCCACCCTCTCAGCTGACAATGGAGGCATGGGCCCCACACAGAACCCTGAATGGCACCGGGCATGGTGATTCAGGAAGGGCCAGCATGAAACCTGAACTTGGTGAAGTCCTGGGGCTCTTTGTAAAGTGTCCACTCAGACAACTGTGTCCTACCAGTTCATAAGACTCAGTTCTGTAGAGGTGACAAGGATTTTCCTTTCTGACCCAAGCTCTGCTGTATTCTTTTTTTCTCTAGGGCTTTTGGCTGTGATTGACATATAGCCTTGGGCTTGGGACTCTGATGCCCTAAACTAATTCACACTCAACAAATACATCTCAAAGTACTGGTGGATCACACTTCTAATGGGAAGGATGACGCTGATGACAATAGTGTTGATCATAGTAAAAAATACTGTTTCCGCATGACGGTTTGCATACCACGTTCATATCTAAACACCTTGAAGTATGGCCTGGGGTTGGTACCAAACTCCAGATTGGATTTAGAAAGGAACTCAAGGTCCAACAATGTATGGATGTCACAGGGCCTGGGAGACACAGAGCTGGGATGGGAACCGAATCTGTGTCATGGTTATGTATCAAGGTGCTTCTCTGGCCACCATCCAAAGGAGGAGGTGATAACCCTTTGGGCATCCAAGTCTTGAAAAAAAACCTAGCTGAACTCTCCCAGGCTTGAAATGAATGCCACTGGATAAAATCTTTGGTGTTAAACATTTGTAGCATTTGTGGGTCAAGATCATCTGAATTAGCTGGGTGCGGTGGCACACACCTGTAATCCCAGGGGCTCGGGAGGCTAAGGCAGGAGGATTGCCAGTTCAAAGCCAGCTTCAGCAACTTAGCAAGGCCCTATGTAACTTAGCAAAACCCTTTCTCTAAATAAAATATAAAAGGGCTGGGGATGTGGCTCAGAGGTTGAGCCCTCCTGGGTTCAATGTCTGACACACACACACACAAACAAGCACACAGAGATAATCTGAACCAGCAACAAAGCTAAGTTGTCATCAAATCTCAAAGCAAATATTGACCAAAGAATTGTCATGGAAAGGCAGAGTAAGAACCACCCAGTGACCCTCCTCAAATCTGGCACTTACCAGCGTGTGACCTGTGTCTGTGACTCCAGTTTCCATCTTTAAAATGAGGTTCATGGTAGTACCCCTGGTAGGGGTGCTGTGAAGTTCACATTGGATTCGTGCAAGGCCTGTGGGACTCCAGCAGCATGCGTGAGCCACTCTGCCCACTGTCCTACTCTCGCCCTGCTGTCCCTGCAAGACTGAGCACTCTGGCAAGGCAGAGAGTATGGCTTAGTCACTGTTGTTTTCTAGCATCTGGTGCACAGAAAGTCCCAAAGAACAATTGTTGATTGAATGAGTAGATGTGTAAGTACACAAATGGCTCAAGTAGTGTAGCCAATTTAAAAGAATCAGACAAGACATTTTCCATGGCTTGTTTCCTCATCAGAAGAAGAGTCATAATTTCTTCTGACACAGTAAAAAGGCAACTAGGTGGGTTATCTTCTTTAAGTTTTGCTCTGCCTGCACTTAAACGTTGGCCACTGTATTTTAAGCTGCCAAGACGGAGCTACTGCTTGTTGGAAAAATGCTCTGAATTCAATTATTTGTGTCATCTAGGATGCTCCCTGATCAGATATTGATACAAGAGAACAGAGGCCATGCTTTGTATTATATTCCCAGCAACCAAGACTCCTGTCCAAGACTCCTGTCTGCCACTCAGTAAGAACTCAGTCAATATTGAATGAATGAACAAATAAATGGTTACTAAGTATTCTTCAATTTTTTAATGAAGTCATTTATAAGAAAGTTTAAATCCAAAGCACCTTTTCCACTTACCCCTAGACTTTAAGATTGAGTCTACAGTGTCCCAGGCAAGAACCCAACAGAATTAAAAGGTTTCTGTTTACAGAAATCTATTTACAAGGATTTCTAAGCAAATAGGAGAAATAGAGCAAAATGATGAGAGCAATGTCTGGTGCTTTCTTGTGGGATTTTCTGTGTTCTTCCAAGGCAGGACCTGTGAAGGAGGATCTTGACTTCTTGAGGAAGAGGAGGAAAAACATGCATTACCATCAGCATATATTTCCTCTCTGTGAATTTTATGCTCCAGATGACTGCAACTCCAGCCACTCTCTGCTAAACTTGACCTTTCGGGCTGGCCTTTAGTTAGACATGCAGGCCAACAGGATTCCCTGGAAATGTGGGTGGACTGAGGCTGGGGAATGTTGGTTGCATGGAGTCACCTGGTCTTTCTCAGAAATGAGGGTTCATTGTGCAACAGAATCCAGTGGTGGCCTTTGCAAGCTACAGGGAGCACTGGCAGGCTCAGGTTACCAGCAGTGGCACCTTCATTGCCTGGATTAGTAAAGGGCACAAATGTTTAGGTAGCTGCTAAGGTTCTCACAACTAGGAGCTCATAAAATTGGCTGACGGTTTATTTCCCTTTGAAGTGAACATCATTGTCCTAATTGAACAGATGAGGAAACTGAGCCACGTCGATAATATTGAACTTACCGAAGGTTACTCAGCCAGGAACTGGCAGAGCCTACATCCAAGTTTTAAGCCTTTGATGTCACACCCCAAGCTCTTTCTGTATAACAAGAATCTAAGCAGTCTCGACTTTGCTCAGTCAACGGCCCAGAGGTGGTAAGCATTTGACTCACTGCCATTGTCTAATGAGCCATTTTCTCTGTAGCTTGCTTTCATCTCTGAGAAGCTCCTGGGCTAGAGACACATTCAGTCTTGATAAAGTTCTTACTGGGGGTTGGGCATGCAGCCTCCTGAGGGGAGGCAGGATGGGTGATGCCAGAGGCTCAAATTTTGACCCCACACAAAAACTGAGCACTTGAGAAGTGCCTGGGAGAGTGCTGAAGGCTGGGCATGGAGGAGGTCCCCGTCCCTTGCAATGACCTTAGAGACACACGTCATCATTGTCTCCATTTAATGGTGATGAGATTGAGGCTCAGAGATATTGACTTTCCCAGGGTTACACAACTAAAAAGAAGAGTTGGGCATTCACTGAGGAAGGTGGACTGGTCGGTCCTGGCTGGGCAGGTGCTTGTTCAGTAACAGACTACACGAGTGGTTTTCAAAGTGGTCCCGGAACCAGTAGCATTGGTATCCATTGGCAACTTGTTAGCGATGCAAATTCTGGGCCCCACCCCAGACCTACTGGGTCAGAAATTCTGCAGGTGGGGCCGAGCAATCTGGGTGTTTGCAGATTTCCTGTGGGTCCTGATGAACACTCAAGTTTGAGAGCCTCCAAATGACATTATGCTGCTGGGTTCCAGGGGAGGGAGGGGCTCACATAGAGCTCAGAGGACATGGGCCAACTCTGAGTCTTGAGAACATGTTTTTCAAGGGGTACTGTTGTTTTGGGCTTATGAACGACACCTGAGGGAACAGGGAGGAAGCAGTTCTGTTCAGAAAGAGAATGTGACGGAAGGAGAAGACAGAGGTGGTGACATCACAGTTGCCCTCTGAGAATATGAGGTGATGGTAGAATGGGCATCCTTTGTCCAGTAAAGAGGTCAAGTGGCATGGCCATGCTCATGTAAGTAGTGACAAGTTACAGGCCCCACACCCAGTAGAGAGTGTCAAAGCCTCATTCCCCAGAGTGGAGTGAGTCATGATGATTTCAGAGATGTCCGGTGCACCGTAAGGAGTTCCCCTCCAGACTGTCACAGCTGCTCAGGATGAGATGACGTCGAAGCTGGGAAGATTAAGAGGACCACAGTATGGTGATCCCAGGAGGGAGGGAAGGCAAAGGAGGGGATCCAGAGAGAGGCAGCGAGGAGTCAGGGATGACTTCAGAGTCCCGTTCTAGAGCCCAGGGGGCCTCCTCATCTTGGTTGTCCTTGTCACATTCATTGGGCTCTAAGTGCTCCTGTGTGTTACAAGCCACACAATATCACACAGATGACCTTGAGTTCGATTCCCAGCTTAGCAGGTGATCCCTAGCAGATGACCTACCTTCTCTGAAGTTGGTTCCTCATCTTCAAAATGAGGATCAGCAGGGCTTCTGACCACATGGGATTTGAGGGAAGTTCTCAAAGAAGTACAACCCCAAGCAGGTCGCCTGGCTAGTAAGGGCCCAATAAGCACACCTTTTATCCAAAGGCTGGCCCACGTGGCCAGACAGCCAGGGACTAAAGCCTCAGTGAGGGAGGAGGTCACTCGGTGTTGCGGCCACATGGATCTCTTGTTATGTGACACCTATCCCTATTCCCTGCTTCCCTCCCTCTGCCCCCAGACACCAGGCACCAGGACCCCTTCCATCTTGGCACTAACTGTCAAGAGGGGGCTGCTGAGGGAAGGAGGAATGTTTTCCAGGGAGCTCAGGTGGGGATTCCTTCCTGATTGGTTGCTTTAGCAGATTTGTGGCAAAATCGAGTTTGCTGGATCCGCTTACATCCTTTATCTTTTCACAGGGCGCTCATTTTTATGGATCAATTGCAATATGCCAAGCACCGTGTGACACTTCATAAATATTATTTTATATTCAAGTGTTACAAGAATATCTGCAGAGTGACTGTGATAATTCCCACTATATACATGAAGAAAACATCATAATAGATCTTGGAATCAGGATTTAAATCCCATTTCTGAGTTCATGCCATCTATCAGAGGATGTCTTCAATGTCTGCATCATCCTGAAAAAGAACACCTTGATAAGGAGCCCCTTGGCAGGGCCGGTGGAAGGGGGCCTTGGAGGTGGTGGCAGCTGGCTCTAAGTTACAGCTGGCTTTTGCTCCCTCGGGATGGGCCTCTCACTCTGCTCTGCCACTTGCCATTTCTTTGATTGTGCCCCTTTGCTTTGGCTTTGAAAATGGGCAACGACTCTACTTAGAGTCCACGGAGGGGGTGGGCCAGCCAAGAAGCAGCCATGATGGGCCCTGATGGGTGAGGGCACTGGACACAGAGTGCACTTTATCCATCAATACTCCATTTGCACAGAGGATGCTGTTTGGGAGGAAAGTTTGACAAGAGACTGAAGGTGGAACTAGTTACCCACTGAGTTGCCTCCTGGGGAGGGTGGATAAGGTCAATGCCAGGAAGGTCTGCGAGGCTGCTCCAGAGCCAGTTGGTTCTAGAGGACCGTGTGGGGGCTGAAGTGCTGTCAGCAAGCCACCCTCTCTGTTGCATATGATGGATGATGCAATAGTAAAAGACCATCTCCCCAAAGGGACACTGGATGGCCCTTGACCCAGTGCACTGTGGCCCCTCAATGCAGCCCTAACCCTGCTCAAGATGGTGCTTAGGTCTCAGCCCTTCCCGGCCCCTCCATCCCTGCTGTGCTTCTCTGCTCATGGTGCACATGGCTTCATCCTGATCTCCAGCTCCAGCTCACTCATGGCCACACAAGAGCATGTGCAGCCTGGACCAGAGCAGAGGTGTGTGCATGGGCAGCCGCAGGACAAGGGCTGGGTCCAGCTGTCACTAGGTTGAAATTTGAGATCTCTGGCTCTGCCTCTGTGACTTGACCAAGGTACTTGTACTCATCTATAACATAATAGGAAAAGTTAGTATTTTAGAGCACTTAGCTAGAGTCTAAGCACTCTTCCCAGTGCTTTATGTGTTTCTCATAATTCTCACAATAATCCAATAATATAATTACCCTATAATCCGCATTTTGTACATGAGAAAATGAAGGCAGAGAGAGGTTGAGTAACTCGTCCATGGTCACCCAGCTGGTGAACAGGGTTCAAATACGGCATTCTTGTGCCAGGATTTCCACTCCTGTCCAGCATATCACATGGCCTTTCCAGAAAAGGGCAAATGGCGTTGGCAAGGGTAGAATGAGATCAGGTCTCTAGAATATTTTTGGAAACTAAAATTGTGTGGATGTTCACGTCATCATTAGTATTGTTCTTAGAAAGGAAGGTGAGGCTTTTCAAAAGGATTTGGGGGGCAGGAAATGGGGGACCAGTTTTAGGGGGCACTGTGGAGGGAGAGCCATGGTGAGGCCTGGGGAAAATCATGCTGGGGTGGCGATCTTGTCAACACTCCCCACCCCCACATTTCTGCCACCAGCAGAAAATGAAAATGCCCATCTAGAGAAGCCCAGAAGGGAACAGAAACACCCCAGGTGACACATGCAGATGGAAGGCAAGCGGGAGCCTCCCTGGGGCTTCCCCTCCACCAGAGAGGGGAGGGGATGTGAGCAGACACACTCATGGTGGGCGCTCGCATCCCTTAACATCAAATAGAGCTCCTTCTCTGCCATTGCTCTCTCCCGTCCCCCCATTCCAGCCCACACTCATGATCTCCCTGACCTGTACATCCCAGAGAGCTGTCCCAGGAAGAAGAATGACTCCCTTTAGAGTTCATACCAGATGCACTGTTTTATCTTCTCATCATTTGGTATGTAAAAGAAACATTAAGGAGTGTATCTGTCAGTTTTGCTGAATAACAAAGAACTCCCAGATCTTGGTGGATTTTAATAACTAACACTTATTTCCCACTCATGGTACACGGTGCCCTAGGTTAGCTCTCGTTCTGCATCAGGCCATGCATTGAAAGAGAATCAATTCCGTGAGTGCATTTGGAAAGGCCCACATGTGCAAGGTGCTGCCCTCCTGACATCAGGTATGAGGGCAAGAGCAGGACCTCAGTGCTGCAGTCTCCTCAACCTCTGTAGGATGTGACTCACAGTCTACTGGCCAAAGCCTTTCCCTTGACCAAGCTTCACAAGAGGGTATGAAAACCAAGTGACATTCCAGGGAGGCATGGCAAGAGTGGGAGTGCACCGTGTTCTCAGGGAGGACTGGAGTATAGGGCAAACTCTCCTAGGGAGTTGTGATCATGCTTATTCCAGGGCCCCTCTTCTCCTGTTTTAATTCAATATGCCAGAGTTCATAGTAACAGTGCTATTAGTAATTGATGATGATGATGATGATGATGATGATGATGATGATGATGGAAACATTGTCTGCTTCTTATGATCCAGACACTGTTAAAACCTACAGATGATGTTGTTTGAGGTATCATAACAATTATGATCTCTGTGAGGTGGGAACAGTTAGGATCTCTATTTAACAAGTAAGGAGACAGAAGCTCAGAGAAGTTCAGAAACTTCCCCAGTGCACACAGCTAGTAAATGATGGAGCAAGGATATGGAGCCATGTGTGTGCTCCCTGACCCCACTCCCATTTTCAGTTCCTCAAATGTATCAAGGTCCTCCCTACCTCAGGCCCTCTGCACTCTCCCTCTCTGGAGCCCAAGTAATACTTCCTCCCATCCATTCACTTCATTTCTGCAATTGCAGCTGCAACGTTACTTCCTCAGAGTGGCTTCCTGACCTTGGCCTCTGACTGACTCACATTATGGGTCTCCTAGATTTTCTCAGCCTCGCTTGATCTCCGCTGTGGTGGCTTGCTCAATGGAGGGACCAACCTCCTGTCCCTTACCTGTCCTCCTGATCCTAAGAATGTCTCAGGCTTTCCCAGGGATGACAAGGGATGGGAGCAGCTGGCAGAAAATTTCTGTGCCCCCGTTGCTGGAGCTGGACTGTCCATCTTAACCCTTGGCTGTGTGTCCTTGCAAGGCTGCATCCATCTTGGAAAGTACCCCTACGCTAGCTTCCCCCTGCTCTCTGCCTCACTTCTCTTTTTCTTTCCTCTTCTTGTCTTGGATTCTGCCTCTCAATAAAGGCTAAGGAAGTAAGCTTGGCTGCAGGCTCTGTGTCTTGGGAACCCAGCCCAAGGGACCACCTGGTCCCGGCCCTACTTTTTCTCTTCTCCTAGTGCCCAATACTCCTTTCATAGCTTTTTATCCAATGGACAGTCTATGAAGTTATTGACCATAATAGCATTTCATGTGTGTGATTATCTGTTTAACTATAGCCTGTCTGTATTGCTAGCAGTTCCAGGAGGACAAAGATTACCCAGCACTGTTCACAGAGTCCCATGGTTTCAGCCCGTGCCCAGCACACAGTAGGCCCTCGAATCACGTTCATAAATATGTGTACAAGACTGAGTTGCAACCCTCACTTGGATTGTACTGCATGCCAAGTTATTAAAGGTCTCCAAGTTTCACTTTGCTTCCTTTTTAGAAAAATGGAATTAGGTGGCTACTTCAGATGTCCTGAGACCTAAATTGAGATGAATGAGCAGCTCAGCAGCTGTCACTGTTACACCAGCCTAGTGGCCAGCACTCCTAACCTGTAACGACCAGACATGAGATACTTTATACCTGGTGGGCCAGACCATCTGTCACTAAAGTTCAGCCCTGGCATCGAAGTGTGAAAGAGCCACAGACAAAATATAAACAAGTGGACGCAGCCGTGTAACAATAAAACTTTATTTACACAAACAGGTGGCGGGCTGGGTTTAGCTTGGGAGGTCGTCACTGCCCTGTGTCTTCTATGATGTGAGCAGTGTGCATCTGAAAGGTGCTGAGCCCCACTAGCAGGCGGAAACGTTCTTGAACTTCCTAGCTATAAGAGTTCATTTCTTCCCACTGGTGGGGATGAGCAATATTCTCCTGGCTGTGACAGTTGCTTGCTGGGACGTCTGTTCTCAGAGTTTGTGTTTGTTGACAACTTAGTTTTCACGTGTGACTGGGGAGAGCCCGCCCGCATATTTCCCTTTAAATTCCTTGTTTCCTAGTAACCAGACACCTTCTCTCCGCTCCAGGGCTGGTCTGTGGTGAGAGAACTTGAACGTGGGTGCCTGGAGCGTTGCTTTTCCTCTACATGAAACCTTAGTAATACATCTTTCTAGAACAAGTTATTTCCTGCAACGGTAGTACAAGATGGCCAATTTTTTTTTATTTAATTTGGTGGGGTCTTAGGAGGAGAAGAAATTGTATACCCGAGACCCGAGGCACCCAGGGGACAGTCCCTGTAGAACCACGTGGAACGGGGCAGCTGTGGTTCCTCCTGGGGAAAACAGGGAGTTGTTAGCAGAAGGGGGAAGGATAGTGGGGATCCAAAGAATGCATCCAGCTTGTGCAAATGTGAGTTTTCTGCTCAACGTCTTGTGCAGAGGGCAAGGGATAATGGAAAAGTACCACACCCTTGCTTGGCACAAAATAGACTGTAAATGAATGGATGCTGTATGGTTCCACCTGTCTTCACTGTAGTTATTAGTGACACCTGACAGTTCTGAAATCCTAACTGGGTTAATCCTGGCAGAGCTGATAACATGCATGCTGGACTCTCATGCATGACCCTTTTTCATGTCATCAAGGACCTGATAATGTTCCTCTTCAACAATATTCCTCTTCATGGGTCAAAATGATGGCCTCAGTTCCAAGCATCCCCTTTTCCTTCTCAAGGACCACATCCGTTTTGTTCACCAGATCATCACATAATTGGATGGCCTGAAATACACACTCAGTCTCTAGTTATTGGGTACATTCATCAATTTTCTGTTGCTATATCTGAGTATCACAGATTGGGTAATTTTTAAAGAATAAAGGTTTATTCTTTCCATGGCTCTGGAGACTGGAAGGTCAAAGTTGAAGGGCTATATTTGGTGAGGGGCTTCTTGCTGATGGAGACTGAAGAGTCCTGAGGTAGGACAGGGTATTATGTGGGGGAAGGGGGTGCATTCCTGAGACAGAGCCAAATTGTCCTTTTTGTTTATTTATTTGCTTGCTTGTTTTTGATATGAGGTCTTGCCATTTTGCCCAGGTGGGTCTCCAACCCCTGGGATCAAGCAACTCTTCCACCTCAGCCTCCTGAGTGCTGGGACATCATGCCAGGCTCAAACAGATTTTAAAACAGACACACTCTCTTGATAATACTTGAGCTCATTAATCCATGAATCTATTAATGGACTAATTCATTCGGAGTCCTCACCACTTCATGACCTCCTAGAGGTCCCACCTGTTTCCTCTTAATCCCTCACAATGAGAATTTAATTCCAACATGAGCCTTGATGGGGACATTCTAACTGTAGCATTGGGGAATGAATAAATGAACGAAGGAACGGCAAATAGACTGCTCTTCCTCCTGCCTTTTCCCCATCTATTCTTCTGGTTTCCTCTTTTCTGAGTTGCGTGTGGGCGGTCATGGAGACATTCTTCCTGTCTGAAGATGACTCTTCCTAAATTTGGTAACATGGAAGGGGATGCACATGGCCTAGCACACTGTCCCATTTGACCTTGATGTGGACTGGTCAGCGTTTTCGAGGCGTGGGCAGCATGATGAGGCTGACACAGCCACTCATGGCCATGACTTAGTCCTTTCTGGCCAGATTGGAAGTCAGGATAAGCTCGTTCCCTTGGATGCTCTCTGTGGGCAGTTCCCTATGGCCTTCCATTCTCTCCTATTAGAGTGTCAATAAAATAACAAGGATCCTCAGGAAATCAGCAAAAGAAATGGTTTGAAATGTTCCAAATACCTCCAAAACATTTATTATCAAATGTTTCGTGAGATGATTATAAACTCCTTCTACTCAGCTCATAGTTCAAAGGGTCTGAACGCCTTTTCTAGGCGTTTATCAACTTTGTTGATAAAGTTTCAATGAAACTATGGAGAATATTTCTTTAAGTCAGTGAATTCATGAATTCAGTCTTATTTACCCCCACTGTGTCTCAGAAATGGAGAATTTGTGTTCATATCAAGAATATAAAGGAGACAGAAGGACAGAGAATGCCTGAGCTAGGTTGTCTGACCTCTGTCACTCCTTAGTGTGACACTCGGGCATGTTGGTAACATCACTAAGTCTCAACCTCTCCATCTGAAATGTGGGGCAATAATGGCGGGTGGGACGTTCTGACAGCTTCTGGCTTGAAAGGAGGGCTCAGTAAATGACAACCGCAGTGGTTTTAGACAACATGCTGTATTCTTCAGTTAAGTACTGAAATGCACATGTTTTACTGAAACAGCTGCACTATTGTCTTTGAAAAGTAGATTATGACATACGAGAGACCCTACTGCCAGCCCACCCAGCCAGCCAGCCAAGAGCTGCAGGAAGCTTCTGTGTATATTCTTGGCAGGGTGCTGGGCACCGGGACTCCGATGGTGCCTCATGTTGCTAAATGTTCTTTCCAAGTCAACGAAGGGTGGTTTGGGATCACTGGTAGAATTGATATCTCTTTCCGGAAATCAGTTTTTCGGGGGTAAAATTGACTGATGATATCGTGCAACATGGTCACTTGGGGTGCCTGCATTGATTCTGTCATGCAGTTGGGTGTGAAACATGGAATTACGTCCTGTGGAGGTCTGCAGGGTCGTCAGGACCAGGAGCTGGGCCGTGTGGGTCTTACCACTCTTGTTCACCAACACCCGGCTCTTCCACAGGTCCCCTCGCCATGCTGGGATCCCGCTCCCTGATCTCTGTGGTGAGCCAACACCCGCATCCTTCAGCTGGATGTTGCAAACCCAAGGACGAAATGATTTTTCTGCAGCGATTATTCGTTACTCTGGTGTGGTAGGTCACTTTTTTCAAAGGCTGAAAGTTCCCTGTGTAAGGAGGATGAGGATGACTGTTCCATGATCAGTTCCCTCTAACTCCTTGAATAAAACTAAATATAGGAGGAGGTGTTAAAATCTCTCTGCCTTAATCACCAGGAAGTCTGAACAGACTCATGGGAAAGTTTGCTTCCTCTAAGAAGCATCTGATTAGATGTGCACGGGATTTATTGGAGGAACCAATAAAAAGAAAAAGAGGGAGGGAACAGGAAGAGTTGGGAGCCTCAGACCCAAAGCCCATCTCAGCCCTGCAAAAGGAGGTGGAAGGAAGGAGGTGGTGTAGACAGAGGCTCAGGTGGTTGGCATCTCTGCATGTGGCATCTGGCTAAGCCCGTGGGAGTCCTTGAGCCCATCAAGGTGGTTCGATGCTGGCAGAAAGGTCCTGGGGCAGAATCCTCCTTCAGTCCCTGCTGGGGGCAGCCTGCAGGATACTTCAGGCACAGCTGGGACACTCAGTCACCTCCTGCCCTCGTAGGAAAGGGGAGCAGCACATTTTCAGGGCCACCTGCTAAACTGGAAGAGGTTTTCTGTTGGAAACACAGTTTGGAAAAAAAAAAGCAAAACAGAACATTTGTGATAGCATAGATTTTTACCCCTGAAGCAACGTTCCCGCCCTTCCTCGGACTTTCACTTCCCCTCTGCTTCAGCAAGGCCAATGGCGGCAAGACCCCACCCGGGCCCTGGGGTTCCTCATTTGACGCTGAAACAAACCCGTGTGTGAGTACGCTGCACTCGCTGCCTGGCCTTCTTGGTGTCGCCTTCTCAGTGGGTTCCCATTTTCCTTTTGGGTTTCATGCATTTTCTCTCCTTTGGGTGGGAAAAGTCACCCACGTCCCTACCTTCAAGTCTGACCAAAATGAACCCAGCTACCCAGAGGACTTGGGCAAAAGGAGAATATCCAGAAAGATCTATAATGGAGGTGAGGAAGTTCAAAGGATGACAAGGTGTCGTAGGGGTGACTGAACAGAAAACATTCTGGGGACGGGTCTTTAGCACAGGAACTTGCACAGCCCTGAGGGTCTGGGCTGGGGCTGGGTGTTCTGGAGTCGCCAAAGGTAGCTGTTCATAAGGCATTTGAAGGGTGTCTGGTGCTGGAAACAGAACATAGGTTGCTTTTCCCGTGAAGGAGAGGCTGTGTGGAAGGGGAATGGGACCCAGCTGCTCACTAGCCTTGTCTCTCCCTTCCGATGCTGCAAGATGGAATCAGGTCAGGTGCCTGGAGTCCCCCTGCCCTGTTTTAGGTGAGACAGGGACAGTAGCCAGTGGGCAGAAGTGGTGGCAATTCCAGACCTGCCCTCCCTGCCAGGAGGCTCTCAAGCTCTCGCTCATCCTCTGCCTGCCAGCTGCATCCCAAGCATCCAGTGGAGACAGCAGACACTGAGTGGCAACCAGGGTCCCTAAGTGGCTGCTGGCTCATTCTGGTCTGGAAATTGGAAAATAAGCATTTATTGAGTGAAACCACTGAGTTTCTAAGTAAATCACGACAGCTGTCTTGTCCAGACATATAGTAGAGAAGATGTGGGAAGCTTCGGAAGGAGAATCATGCTGCGGGAGAGGAGATCTGGGTGGAAGGTCAGTGCCATTCAATTTGGCAATCAATTCTTCAGTGAGGCTTTGGACAGAGTGTGGTGCTGGGTCCTGAGAACACTGAGGGGAGTGAGGGATGTCAGCCACCCTCAGAGGCTCAGAGTGAGCACAAGAGGTGAACTGACAGACTTATGATGTCACCCTACAAGGGCAACAGCAGTAGGTGCAGCACACGAGGGTCAAGATGGGGGGTGATCAGCCCCCCCAGGAATGCAGAGCAAGGACTTCCCAAGGTAGTTCTCAGAGGTGGCGCCTGACCTGGGCTTTGAAGAATCAGGAGATTAACGAGGTATTAGGGACCAAGCCCCTGCAGGCAGCATTCCCAGGAGAAAGAAAAGAACAGCTACAGATTGAAATGGACTGATGGCCATTTCTAATCTCTCCCTGCAACTCTGAACTCTGCTAAGCTCTGAAGAGCAAAAATTTGCAACTTGTTTAGGTAAACCCCGACCCCACAAACTGACGCAGCCGTCCCACCTGACTCGAACTAACAGGAAGCTCTCTGCACTCTATTTAATCCACAGTGAGTGGAGGTTGACAGGCGCCATGGCAGAAATATCAAGGTGTTAGGCTATGAGATGCTCCCTAGTCCCTGCTGGGGGTGTTTCATCATCCCGTGTACGCACCACCTTACCTTTCTAGAATCTAAAAATGATGGATCAGGAGACAGAACGGCAGTTTGTAGAACTGCATTAACCAGTTATTTTGCCAGGTGTTTGCCATCCATGAAGGGCTTGTTCAGGTTGGATGAACGGCTTCTTTTGACAGAGCAACCTGGAGGTGGGTGCCAGTTTTGCAACTCTCCAGCCTCAGCTCACCCCATCTCTGCTCCTGCTCGGCCACGCTGGCACACTTGGCTTTGTGAATCATCCCACTCTGTGAAGTCCAGGGCCTTTGCACGTGCCGTTCCTCTGTCTGTAAAGCTCTCCTCCTGGCTGCCTATGACCATCATCCTAATCTGTCAGGTCTCAGGTTCATCTCCACTGCTCAAAGAGCCCCACCCCGACTCGCCGCCCAGTGGCTCTCCAGGTGCTCTCATCACATTGCTCCATTTATTTTCATCATTGTACTTGTTGAAGTCTATAATTATTTTAGTTCTTTGCTTTTTTATTGATGGTCTCCTTTTTCATACAGTTTCCAAGATGGCAGGAAACCTATTGCCTCTTCTTTCCTGTGTTCCTGATGCCTGGTACAGTATTTGTGGATGAGTGGATGAATGGATAAGTGTACCAATAAACCTGCTAAAAACCTAAAACCCTTCCAAGTCTCTGAGATCCCTGAGGGGGCAGAATCTGTACCTTGGGATGATGATATGTAAGGGAAAGACGACAGGTTTTGTTCCATGATCAGACACAAATAGCTGTGTGATTTCAGATAAACTGTATCACACCTTTCAGAGCCCAGGGATTTTAAAATGTTTTATTTGTTCTAATTAGTTGTACATGACAATAGAATGCATTTATGCATTTTGATAAATCATACATAAGTGGAGTATAACTTCCCACTTCTCATTTTCTGATTGTAAATATTGTGGGATCACATCGGTCATGCAGTCATATACACGCATGAGGTAATAATGTCTGTTTTACTCTACTATCCTTCCTACCCCTATACACTTTCTCTTCCTTCACTCTCCTCTACCTAATCTAAAGTAACTCCATTCTTCCCTAGGCCTCCCCTCCTTATTGTGAATTAGCATCTGCATATCAGAGAAAACATTTGGCCTTTGGTTTTTTGAGTTTGGTTTATTTTGCTTAGCATGATATTCTCCAATTCCATCCATTTACCAGTAAATGCCATGCTTTAATTCTTCTTTAAAGCTGAATAATATTCCATAACACACACACACACACACACACACACACACATATGTATAACACATTTTCTTTATCTGTTAATCCATTGAAAGACAGATACCTAGGTTGGTTCCATACATTAGCTATTGTGAGTTGAGCTGCTATAAACATTAATGTGGCTGCGTCACAGTAATATGGTGACTTTAAGTTCTTTGGTTGTAAACCAAAGAGTGGGATAGCTGGGTCAAATGGTGGTTCCATTCCAAGTTTTTAAAGGAATATCCATAGGGTTTTCCATAATGGTTGCACCAATTGCATTTCCACCAACAAGGTACGAGTGTACCTTTTTCCCCACATCTTTGCTCACATTTATTGTTGCTTATATTCTTGATAATTGCCGTTCTGATTGGAGTGAGCTGAATCATAGTTTTGATTTACATTTCTCTAATTGGTAGAGATGTTGCACATTTTTCATATATTTGTTGATTGATTGCACATGTTCTTCTGTGAAGAGTTTGTTCAGTTCCTTAGCCCATGTGTTAATTGGTTATTTACTTATTTATTTTTGGTGTTGTCGTTTGAGTTCTTTATAAATCCTAGAAATTAGTGCTTTATCTGAGTTGAATGTGGTAAAGATTTTCTGCCAATCTGTAGGCTCTCTCTTCACATTATTGATTGTTTCTTTTTGTTGCTGGTAAAAATGGAAAGACACATGTAACAAAACAAAATTAAAACTTTTTCTCTCACTTTGCACAAAACTCAACTCAAAGTGAATCAAAGACTTAAGCCCTGGAACAGAGACCCTGTGTCTGTTAGAAGAAAAAGTAGACCCAGATCTTCATCATGTGGGTCTAGGATCTGATGTCCCTAACAAGACCCCTAAAGGGCAAGAAGTAAAATCCAGAATCAATCAATGGAATGGATTCAAACTAAAAACTTTCTCAGCAAAAGAACCAATCAATAATGTGAAGAGAGAGCCTCCAGAATGGAAGAGTCATTCTTCAGAGCCTGTCTGAAGAATGGAATAGTCTTCCTGACTGAGTTGATACAAATATTGCCAGATAATAAATGGAGAATTCTTAGCATAGTATCTGATATAGTGTAGATGTTCAGAAAATGCTGGAGGAATGAGCGAGTCTGAGGAATGAAGATGTGGAGGGCTTTGTTTCTTTCTGTCTTCTCATGGTGCCCCATCTCTTCTGCAGTCACCAAGAATCCAGGTGAGCACAGGGAATAAGCATCTTTGAGCACTTACTACACGCAGTGACTAGGGTTAGCAATATAGGACAGGTCAGATGTCCCTGTCCTCAGGGAGGGGGCATTTTGCCAGAGCACCAGACATTTGAAGATCTGGATGGCTAGAGTCATGGGGTGGGGAGGAGTGGCCAGTCATGGGAGCAGGACGAGGATCATGGTTCAGCAGATGTTGGACGTCTCAGGATGGGAAAAAACAGAGGAAGACATAGCTGGAGAGCCGCATTGGGATCCTGAACACCTGAGGAAACTGGAGTTTGTTCTGCAGGTCATGGGGGATCTGTTAAGGTTCCTGAGGAGAGCAGTAGTGACCCAGCTGACATTGTGGGGATGAACAGAGAAATATCACCCTGAAATGCATGTCCCCCAAACCCCAACACAGGCAGACTTCTCAGGGGGTTGGGTCAAACACCTGTAGTGATGAATGAGTGTTACAATGTCTTTACTGTATTTTCAATACAGAGAACCCCTAGCTGTGGCCAGGGGAGTCAGCATGGCATTACTCACCCTGGGGGAAACACTGCAAGTGTGAGCCTTAATCCCTGACATAGGCAAGCTGGTTCCCGCAGAGGGGACGAGAATCACAGTGGCCTGTCAGTTCACATTTGTTCAATATGAGCTTCTAGCACATTTTCATGAACTAGTATTCTTGTTTTGACTTTCCCAATCATTTAACCTGCAAAAGTCATTCTTCCTTCTCATGCCACACAAAATATCCAGTGGCATGTTGGGTTTGGTCCTTGAACATGGTGCCAGCCCCTGAGAGTCATGAGCATGGAGTGCTCTCTCTCATTTTTCCTGGCCAATTTTTTAGGTGGGAAATGGAGTCTAAAGACTCCAGATTCCAGAAGAGAATTTCAGCCATGTGGATCTTTTTCACACACTGATTCAGAAGGGAGGAGCTGCCATAGTGTGGGGCACCATCTCCTAGGGCCTCCCCACCTCTGATTCCTCTCCATGGATCAGCTCTCTTCATGCATTGTTTTTAGAACAAAGTGGCATCCATGGGAAAGCATAATATCCCAAGCAGAAGAAAAGGGGAACCAAACTGAGGGACTATCTTCTTCACTGAGCACTAGTGGTATATCTGGGCCCTGCCTCACACCAGGACAGAAAGGAATCAAAATTTACCCAAGGCTGTGAACATGAAAGGTTGAACAAAGAAGAGAGAGAGAGAGAAAGGAAGAAGGAAGGAAGGAAAAGAAAGAGAAGGAAGGGAAGAAGGAGAAGGAAAGGAGGAAGGAAGATGCTGTGGTATTTAAGGACTGTGATGTACTCCACTTATTATGGTTTGGATGTGAGGTGTTCCCCAGGTCACATGTGAGACAGTGCAAGAAGGTTCAGAGGAGAGATGATTTGGTTGTAGGAGTCTTAACCCAATTAGTGTCTTAATCCCCTGATGGAATTACCTGAGTGGCTGGAGGAGGTGGGAATTGGGGTGTGGCTTTGGGTATATATTTGTATCTGGTGAGCGGACTCTCTTTCTGCTTCCTGATCACAATGTGAGCTGCTTCCCTCTGCTACACTCTCCCACCATGATGTTCAGCTTCACCTCAAGGCCCAAGGAATAGAGCTGGCCTTCTGTGGACTCAGACCTCTGAAACTCTGAGCCCTCAAATAAACTTCTCCTCCTCCCCAATTTTTCTGTCAGATCTCTTAGTAACAGCAGTGAAATAGCTGACTAAAACAGACATTGGTAATGAGAGGTGGGGTCATTGCTGTGACTAACTTGACCATGTGGTTCAGAAGCTTTTTGAGCTTTTTGGAATTGGTGGGAGGAATTTTGAGATGCATAGCAGTGCAATCTGGAATGCTTTAGAGAGTTGTTAGCAGAGATTAATGGCCAATTCTGGTGGGAACTCAGAAGACCAGAATGGTGATAGCACTGTGATCACTGAAGACTTGACTCAGTTTGGTTCAGAAAAGGAGGACTCTAATGGAATTTGGATTAGAGGTCATTCCTGTTAAGTTTTGGCTAAGAAGCTGTCTTCATGTTGCCCATGTCCTCAGATGTTTTGTGAGGCTGATTTTAGAAGCAATGGACTTCTTAATCTGGCAGAAGAAAGGTCTGGCATAGCATTCAGGAAGTGGCATGGATATTGCTGGCAGCTTTTAGTCAAATTTATTATGATAATCAGAAACAGAAAGCATAGCAGAAAGATTTGGAAAAAGTGAACTTGAAAGACCGGAGTAAAACTAGGACTAAAGAAGTTGCAGTTGTCAAAGACTTCACTGTAACTACAAAAATACTGAAGACTTTGCCCAGAGACAATAAGGAAGATGGCTTGAGGGCATCTCAGGAGCTGGCAAAACTATACCCATCTCAAGCTCAAGGGAATAAAGGTGAAAATTTTCTTAAGAAGAGACCAGTGGGGCACCCTTCTTGTAGAAGGGGACCCAGGAAGTTTTTTCAATGTGCTTAACCACCCAGACACTCAGAGGCTGCTGCAGTCAGGGTCCCAGGATGCATGGCTGCTGCTCAAGATGGCAGCAGACTTTGGCATCAGCCCTGTGGTGCTGGTTCTGCACAGCAATGCAGGATGCTGGAGATAGGGGGTCATGGAGGCTTCCACCAAGATTTCAAAGGAAGGTTCTGGAAGCCAGGCAAAGTGAAGCAGGGTCAGAGTCCCTGCAGGCACCCCCTGAAAGGACAAGGTGTGGAGATTTGAGGAAGAAACCAGGGCTGCACTGGAGACCTCTGAGATTAAGAAATGACAGTAACGTCGGACACTGTCCTGGGAAAGCTGCAGGAATTGAGCAAAGACAAGACAATAGAAAGGCCACTTGGACTGCAACCAACAAGGCCTTGGGGGGGCAGTTACACAAGCCCTATTGGAGAAGACATCATGCCTTGTGCTCCAAATGTTGAACACAGAACTACAGGAGTTGTTTGCCCAGCTGTATTTCAGAACTCACAATGCAACATTGCCTTGAGCCTCAGAGAAGACTTTGGACTTGAACTTTGAGCAATTTTGGAACCATTGACACAATGGGGACTCTTGGAAATGGACTAAGTGTATTTTGCACTGTTAGATGGTTGTAAGCTTTTGAGGGTCATGGGCAAAATGTTATGGTTTGGAAGTGAGGTGTCCCCCAGAAGTTCACGTATGGGATAATGCAAGAAGGTCCAAAGGAGAAATGATTAGGGTGTAAGAGTCTTAATCCAATCAGTGGGTTAGTCCCTGATGGGATTAACTGAGTGGTAATTTAAGTGTTAGGGTGTGGCTGGAGTAGGTGGGCATTGGGGCTTGGCTTTTGGTATATATTTGTATCTGGTGAGTGGAGTCTCTCTCTGCTTCCTGATCACCATGTGAGCTGCTTCCTTCTGCCACCCTCTCCCACCATGATGTTCAGTCTCACCTCAAGCCCCAAGGAAAGGAGATGGCATTTCTGTGGATTAAGACCTCTGAAACTGTGAGCCCTCAGATAAACTTTTCCTCCTCTGCAATTGTTCTGGTCAGATCATTTAATCACAGCAGTGAAAAACTGACTAAAACACCACTCCATGGGCTTGGCAGGCTTTGCACCCTCCTCCTGGTTTTCTGGGGGCAGAATAAATGCTTCAATTAAAAATAAGTGTAAATCACCATGGGAATGAAGTGTGTGATAGGAGTGCCTGGGATAACACGTACCTTGAAACTGCACCCCTCTTACATCTGGGTCTTGCTTTGACTTTTTGAGAGCTTCTGAATACAGTTGGCTTATCTGTTTCTCACATTTTTTTTATTATTTTTTTTTAGTTTCAAAAAAGGTGATTGTGTGCTATACAAAATTATGGGTCCTTCCTGTACCCCAGGTGAATGAGGAGAAGCTGTGTTGTCAATCACAACCTCTCCCCAACCCCTCCACGACTGGTGCACAAAGCCTCCTGGGGCTCCTTGGAACACAACTTTGATTCTGCCTCACATCCTCAGTGGCTCCCTGCATTGTCCCTGCAGTGTCTCTACCATCTGACGCTTTTCATGCCTTTCTAGTTGCTTTGACCCTGGCCCACCATGCATTCAAGTCAATACAGTTTCAGGAAGTCAAAGTCTCAATTCGAATGCTTGTGTTGATCCTGTTCCCTCGGGATTGAACACTTTCCACCCAAGAACCAGTTGACTTTGTGTACAAATCAGAGCTAACAAAGAATACAACTCAAGAAAACTCTGTGGCAATGGGGCCTCTCAATGATCTCTCCCTTCCAAACACCAGATTCATTCATTATTATGAAGAATGAGAGATGCAACAGTGGAGGTACCTGTCCATACAACTGTCTCAAATGGACAAGCATCCTGATTGGCTAGGTGCTGGGGATATGGCAGTGAATTTTCCTTGATGAACTTGCAGTTAGCAGGGAAGATAAGACCAGTCCACGAACTCCTAAAGCAGAGGCAGGAAATAATAAGAAGGAGATGTACAGATACAGGGTTCCATATAAAGCTCAGAGAAGGGGAAGCTACATTAAACTAAAGCAACCAGAAGAGACACCTGGGAACATTGGCTAGTGACACTTGGATTTTTTTTTTTTAATGAGTCCAGACTTTGCTCTTGATGTAATGGAAGGGCATTGAAGAGTTTTGAGGAGAGTAATAATTTGATCAGTTATGCTTCTCAAAAAGACCATTCTAACAGCAGCGTAGGGTGGGAGAAGAGAAGGAGAGGCTGGCACTCTGGAGATGGGGTAGGAGGCATGTGGCAAGAAATGCAAGAGAGAAGGATAGGGCTGGGACGCAGCTCAATGGCAGAGAGCTTGCTGGGCATGCACACGGCTCAGGGTTGGATCCCCAGCATCTCGAAAGTTGACAGAACAGGGAGCAAAGGAGAGGAACTGGGAAGAGATTAAAGGATAGAAGCACCAAGATTTAGTGACCCAATTGCCCAGATATGGGATATTAAGAGGGAAGGATTTGATATGATGACCAAGGTTTGGGATTGGGAAGCTGAATAGATGCTATTCACAAGGACAGGGATTGAGAACAAGGAAGAGTTTTTTGGGGAAGATCATAAATTTAATTTTAGACGAACTGACTTTAAAGTTCTTATGGGGCAGCTAGAGAAAGATCAGGGTGAGGAAGAGAGAGATCTAGAGGTCACCAAAGAGAGGTAAATGACAACTAAAGCTCTGGAAGTCAGCACTTAAAAGAGAACAAGGGAGAAGGGTCAAAGAAAGAGCCCTGGGGACCCCACAATTTAAGGAAGGTGCACAAAAAAGACTCAGAAGTATCTGTGGGGAGACACACAGGGAGCACAAGTTTGCCACTCGACACTGAAGGCCCAGTGCAAGCTTTAGGTCTTTTAAAATCATCATTAAAATCATTCCTTTAATACACAAGAAATATTCAAGACGAAAAGAAAGGCCTATTAAGTTCTAAGTCCCAGAGTTGGTAGTTTAGGAGGAATCAAAGAAAACAAGCCTTTCCTCAGTCTCCCTTGGAAAGAAGAAGTGAGAAGAAATCAAAGGTGGATGGATGGGTCAGGGCCAGATGGTAGAGGAATCGAGGTGTTAGGAGGTAAGCAACCTGCAGACAGATACCCAGGTGCCCAGCCAGCTGCTGGCTCTGAAACCTCTCCTGAGTCAAGTTGGGAAAAGGGTTGCCTGGCCAGTGGTACCCAGAACATGGTCAGCATGCTGCTGGTGTGCCCTCGGCCAGCAGCAAGGTGAGCAGTGTCCTAGCCCTGTCTTCCAGCACTGTTGTCCACCTGGGGCCATATACTGACTTTCTTAGCAACAGGCCCTTACCATAGAGCTGGGAATCACCTGCTGATTGGACCACAGTATTGAAAAGGAAGAGCTGGTGGAATATTTAATGATTCTATGTGTGTGTGTGTGTGTATGTGTGTGAGTGTGTGTGTGTGTGTTTGGGTGCATAGGTGTGTGCCTTCCTGCAGAGAGGCCAAAGGTCAAAGGACTTCATCAACACTATCTCTTTAAGACTCAATGCTCATGGGTGGCTTTTTTTTTTTTTTTGGTACTGGGGATTGAACTCAGGAGCACTCAACCACTAAGCCACATCCCCAGTCCTATTTTGTATTTTATTTAGAGACAGGGTCTCACTGAGTTGCTTAGTGCCTCGCTTTTGCTGAGGCTGGCTTTGAACTCACGATCCTCCTGCCTCAGCCTCCTGAGCTGCTGGGATTACAAGTGTGTACTACCGGGCCCAGCAAATGGCCCTTCTTGAGGACCATTTGTCTGATGGGATGGACACATGGCCTTTTCAATGCAGTGCATTAAGGGAGTATGGTAATGTGTGCCCTAGAGTCTCAAGGGGAATGCCTAGTACATCCTGGGCTCAGGAGGTTGGGAAGAGCCACAAGGTCATCTGACGGGGCTGATATATCACTGCAATTATTTTCTTTTCTTCCTTTGGTTCAGGTTTAACATCATCACATCTCAAAACTATCTTTCCCTGAGGTCACTGCACCTACTGAACTTAATCATCATTATTGGCTTAATTATCTGATCCCTCTCCAAATTTCACAGGACCAACTATCTCTCTGTTGCTCACCATGTATCCCACCATGTAACATGCCTGTCTGATAGTACCTTATAAATATGGGGCATGTGTTATGGAGAAAAGAATTTTCACCATCTCCCTTCAAGTGCTAAGGGGAATTCTCTTGCAGTATTTTAATGACCGTCTACTGCTTTTCCAGCTCTGAGCCAACTCAAAACAAAAGCAGGAAAAGCAAAACAGAATGTCTGGACCACATGAGCTGATTCTGGGCTTCATTTCCACAGATAGAAAAAACAAGTTCAGAGAAGTTACCTTGTGCCTGCTGGTTCAAGGTTACCCAGGTAATTAGTAGCAGAGCAAGTCTAAAACCAGGCATCCCCATTTCCAGCCTTCAGTTCCTTCCTGTGAGCCACGGGTATTCTACTGGTCACAGATAAGTGTGGGGAAGCACAAAGGATCCTGAAAGGGACTTATTTCTTTTGCCAGCACACAGAAAGCGCCTGAATTCCAAAGGAGCCTCATGGTGCAAGTGAGGCTGTGTTTAACAGAATATTTTATGTGATAGGATTGTGTTCTACAAAACCCCAAAATTTTAAAGGATGCTTTCTTCGGTTATGCGTAATTGCTTCTGGCGGGTGCTGCTCCTCTATCAAAACAGATCCCTTTCCCTCTTTCATCTGATATCTCAGTGAGGCTCTGGAGGGAAATATTGGTAACAAATGCATGTTTGAATGGAAATATTCCCTTGAAAAGTGAAGGGATTGTGTTCTTTCAGAATTGATTTTGATACAACAGAAACGACACCCTACCTAACTTTAATGCAAAAATACCCTGTGACTAGTGATTGGATTGTTAAAAAAATACTTAAAAAATATGTTGTTATATCAAAAGAAAGAAGAGGTGGTTCATTTCCTGTGACCTGGGAATTATTCTTAAGGTGTATTTTTGAAAGTGGCAATAGGAAGAAATCGTGAGTAAAAATGTTGTTGGAGGATTAAAATACTGTCCAAGTGGAAAACACCAGGCAAGAAGAACAAGGAAGCTCCAGGGCAGAGCAAAATGCAGACTTTCTTGTTATATTTCCAACAATAAAAATTCATGATTTCCAACATTTATTAAGTTCCCACCTTGGGCTGGGCACCGTTGTAGGTTGCGGGAATCAATACATCCCACTGCTCGTAGCCCTGTGGCCCATGCTGCTGGACTCTATGGCCTCACTTCACAGCTCACTGTGAGTGAAGTGGGGCACAGAAAGCTAAGGCAACGTGCTAGTGGTCACATTTGAGGACGTGGTGGCATTCACACCTTCACATTCTCCCATGGGTAGCCTGGCACCAGACCCAGGGTGTTGAAGTTGTTGCTGTTGTTTTAAGATAAGATTTTAAATACCAAGTGCAGGACATCCTGTGGGCATACCCTGATCCTCTCACCTCTCCACGTGAGTTGACAGACACACAGAGGTCTCATCAAGCCTGGCCTCTAGGAGTGGTGAGCGGAGACCATCTGACTGGCCAACAGTAGGAGAGGCACTCAGGGTCCAACTTAAAGATGGAAGGAGGAAGCAAATCAAAAGGGGAAAGTGAAAATCATGGCTAATCCCTGCATTCAGCAATGATCACAGTGCAACTATGGCCTACAGCTGTTTCAAATTTTTGTTTCTGATCCAAACTTGGAATCATACTGATATATTGCTTCATGACCTTTCCTATGTAGATAATTTGACTTGTTTTTGAGGCATAAGTTTTTATTCAGTTACTAATTTCCATGGCTGTAGGGGTCTCCAGTCAAAGCACCCTGAAAGCTTCCCAACTCGCCAATAGCTTCAGGGTGTTCCTTTATTTATATGTAGTATGACTTAGTTAACAAACCCTCTGTTGTTGAATCCATTCTCTCTTTTTTATAGTAACACAATTAAATTTAATTTAAAAGACTAGAGTACATATAATTCTTTTCTTTTTTAAAATTTGTTCTAATTAGGTTATGTATGACAATAGAATACACCTTGATACATCATATGTACAAGGAGTATAATTTCTCATTCTTCTGGTTGTACGTGATGTAGAATCCCACCAGTTGAATATTTACACATGTACAAGGGGTAATAATGTCTGATTCTTTGTACTATTCTTCCTACCCTCTTACCCCCTACAGCTTACCCCCTACCCTCCCTTCACTCCCCACTACCTAATCCAAAGTAAGTCTATTCTTCCCTAGCACCCCTGACACACGTTGTGAATTAGCATCTGCATATCAGACAAAACATTCAGTTTTTTTGGGGGGGGCTGGATTTGCTTATTTCTCACCCCAGTCAGAATGATAATTATCAAGATTACAAGCATCAATAAATGATGATGAGGATGTGGGGAAAAGGCACACTCATGCATTGCTGGTGGGAATGCCAATTGGTGTAACCATTATGGAAAGCAGTATGGAGATTCTTCAGAAAAGAATGGAACCACCACTTGACCCAGCTGTCCCACTCCTTGGTTTATACCAAAAGGGCTTAAAATCAACAAACTATAGTGACACAGCCACATCAATGTTTATAGCAGCTCAACTCACAATAGCTAAGCTATGGAACCAACCTAGATGCCCTTCAACAGATAAAGGATAAAGAAAAAAAATATGTATGATGGAATGTTACTCAGATCTAAAGAAGAATGAAATTCTGGCATTTGCTGGTAAATGGATGGAGTTGGAGAATATCATGTTAAGCGAAATAAGCCAATTCATTCTCTTTTAACCTTTACTTAATGATGTCTTGGTTGGTGGTAGCCCACCATTCACAGAAGTAGCCCTGACTCTCTTAAAGTTTAGGATCTTCTGTCATCAGACTTACCAGCTATTCCAATGTTCTCTCTCTCTTGCTTCATTTGCCCTGAATTATAGCCAAATAGCATCATTTTTTCTAGAGGATAGCTGAGCATTGTAAGATACCTGTACAACTTCTCTTATTGTATACAGCATCTATATACTGATCTAGCCTTACTCTACCAGACTTACAACCTGCAAGTAGAAATTCTGTTTGAATCAGCTTCATGACCCCACACAGCAGAACTGTATCTTGCATGTAGTAGGTACTCAACAAATGAAGGTGATATACAGAGCAAATATAAATAGTTCAAATACGCAGTGATGGTGCAAGTGAAATGAGCTATAATATCTCAGTTTGAAAGAATTTTGGCCCAAAAAAGCATAATAAAAAAGAAAATTCTCTAAATAATGATAGATTTCAAGAAGCAGAATATACAATGAAGACGTATGCTAGAATATCAGCTACTTTAAAAATGTAGAACTGGGAGAACAAAAATGAGAAAGGTGCTTTGGAGAGGTGTTTGAAGGGTGGGGCCAATGTTTTGTTTGCAGGGATACATAAGTACATTTTTTCTTAATGGGACATTTTTCAGAAAAGGTGGTAAATGAATGAGTCATATCTATCAGAATATTTCCAACTTAGAAGGTCATTCACTGGCTCATGGTATGTAAAGCACATACATATGTTTCCCTTCAGTTACCTGCTTCCAATATTTTGGGTATTGTCAGAAGTCGTGATGTTCCCAGAGCTGTCCAATGAAGTCAATACTAGTGGAGCCCCTCTTTTACCACCTTGAGGCACAGAAATATTCAGTGCCTTGTTTAAGGGCAATGACAGAGTTGACTTGGGGCAAGTGTGTTGGGCTCCAGTGCTCAGGTGGTGGAGTACCGTGGAGTGACCTCAATATACTAAAATTGGGTGGGACCCAAAGAGAAAATATCAGCTGATCAGTTTTAAAAATGTAGACCCTACCTTCAGGAGACTTAAGGTTTTGTTTTCAAATCAACACCTAAATTAATGTAACACCACAGGGGAAGTGGTTGGTAACCCACTGTGGTCCCCTCTTCTGCCTTTAGTAGCCCACTGAACTTCTTGTCCTGTAATGCTCAGAAGTGTTTTGCTCTTTGGAGGCATACTCCAGACCCCTGGTGCTCATGTACGTATCCACACCTTGGTTCTTAGAGATCCTTAGGTTCAACCTTCTACTTAGGATACTTAGCATCGGGCCATGTGTTCACTGGAGTTGAGCTTCCCTGTGGTAGGAAACGACCCACCAATCTTCACGCCCTTGTGCCCATCTGTCACGATGGCCAGCACAGATGCATGCACATTTTTCTTCAATGAGAGCTCTTGTTCCTCCATCACCACAAGCATTCTCCAGTAAACCTCCAAACCCCAAAGTGGGGCGCTGCAATTTACTGCTGCTAAAGAAATGTGTAAATATAATGTCTGTGGTTAGCCAACTGCTTCTGCAGATGGCCTCCTTTCTTAAAATCAGATGAACTTAAACTTGTCACATTTCTAAAACCCTTGAGTGTCACAACTGTATTGTGCCGAGTTTGGTTTCATGACAGCAGGGACACAGAGCTTACGAATGTCTTCTTTGGTTCTCCTCTTCTGAGTCTGGGAGCCACTCTAAAGTACAATATCACACCTTCCCCAGGTAGGATGGGTCTGTGGCTTCTCTGGATTAGTGATTCCCAATTAGTTTTCTTGTAATTCAGAGACTATGATCCCTTACCAAGGCCTCTCTCTCTGCTCGTCCCCTCAACCTCCCATCTTTTCCTTGTCCCTCCCTCTCTTCCTCTAACTTTGGATGACAGAGTTCTTCATCTTTTCTTCTCTTCATGAATCATCTCCATTGCATCCTGAAGACCATCATTTACTGCTTGTTGATACCCTCATCTTGGCTTTGATCCTTGAGTCTCCATGGCTTCAAACTTCATACCCATGATTTTTCAGTGGATGGAAATTCAGTCTCTGTGTCTTTATTTAGGATTTCCAGGAAACAAAATCTGGCCCATATGACCTCTGGTCTCTAAACTGAGACCCACATGGAACATGGCATGTGATGATCTCATAGGATACCTAGAACATTTTTAAACTCTTCCTTCCCGCTCTCAAGTCTATCTAATTAACATACTAAATTTTTCTCACATCTGTTCCAGTTTTCCTTCCATCCCTACTGGTTTTGCCTGCATGTGTACTTCTCAGGTTACTGTGGGAGTCTCTAATTTGGTCTGCTGGCTTCTAGTATCTTCTCCCAGATTAATTGATGCTCTGTACGGCTGCCTCTGAAGAACATAAAGTGATCATGCCTTTAATTAAGGATCCTCCATGGTCTCTTTACTTGTGAAATAAAGTTCAGTCTCTGCAGGAGGATGCTGTATGGATCCTTTTAGAACCAGGCCCTTCCCTAACACCTTTGCTCACTCGTTTTTCCACCTGGTTTAACTGCTCCGAATGACCCTCTGCTCCTAAGTCCATACTTCTCAGCTCCTGTCCAACCTGGGAGCTTCTACAGCTCTTTGAATCACAGTACCAATGCTTCTTAACTTCTCAAGGATTGCATTGTGATGAGCTTGTCATAAGCTGAAAATATTGTAAATGGAAAATGCATCTAAGACACTTAACTTACTGGACCTCCTAGCTAAGCAAGGCCTACCTGAAATGCTCAGCACACTGAGGCTACATCACTTAACCAAGTCCATTTTACAATTGAGTGTTCACTATCTCTTGGGATTTATCAAATGCCATATACTGTAGAGTATCAGTTGTCTCCCCTGGATCACATGGGAGCTGCAGCTCGCTGCTGCTCCAGCACCATGAGATCAGGCCGTGCATTGCTAGCTCAGGAAAAGAACAAAATTCAGACTTCCAAGGACAGTTTCTACTTCATTCATTCTGCTTTTGCAACATCATAAAGCCAAAAACTCTTAAGTGGGCCCGTGTGTATATGTGAGTGGCCAGAGCGCAGCTGGGGTTTCAGGAATGGCTGCTGCATGGGGGAACTAAGAGGGCGCACGGCAGACTGCAGGACCAGGGCTCCTTTCTTGACATTATTATTCTCCCATCTTAGCAAGTTTTCCTAAATGTTGTTCCCTGAATCCCCAGGGGTCCACAAAAAAGTTGTGCAGATTATAATGAAAGAAAAATGTGTTTAGCCTTCCCAGTAATGCCTGGGCTCAGCAAAATGTCAACTTATTCTAATTTTGATGGAATGAAATCAATTTAATGTAGCAGCTTTACCTCATGTTACTTAGAAGCACTAATTGGCATCTTTAATTAACAAATCCAAGAAATGTTGCAATTGCTTAAAAATGGTATATTTTAAAATGAGTGCTTAGTCTTTTCAGAACTAAAACCTTGGGCTAGGATGTAGCTCAGTGGTGGAGTGCTTGTCTAGCGTGAATGGAGCCCTGGGTTGAGTCCCCAACACTGAAAAATAAAATCGTAAAACTTCGAAGTGTTGCACTAGAAGTATTTGGTATAAAAAACTAGAAATTGCCCCAAACAATGAAGACTTTGCACTGTGACTCAGTTTCAACATCTGTAGAATGGAGACCAATTGATCTGGTAGGTACCTTCCAGCTCTAATATTTACATTCTATGAATAGATTACAATGAATAGATTGAAAAAGAGGTTCTTAGCTTTACCCCATGTTGTGCAAGGACCAAGTATCCTATCTCATTGTCTAGTTCCAATTCCTAAATCAGAGATTGGAAATCTATTAAGTGCTAAACAAATATTTTTGGCTAAATAACTGATGAAGCTCTGAATGTTTTTTGAGAAAGAAGAAAAACAATTACATTTACAGATCGAGGCAAACCATTTAGGAGACAGTGACAAGTTGGACTATATCTGCAAAAGTTAAGACATGAGGAAGACACTCGGAAGTGCCCAGGTGGAAAACTGAACAGCAGCTTTGGAAATGGAAGAGAATTGGGTTGGAATTCAGGAACCAAGCATCCTCTTAGAACAGCGAGGATAAGCAGAAGAAAAAGATCTGCAGACTAGTGCTTTCCACTGAACTTAAAAGAGTTAACTTTCCCACCTTGCCATCCACTTGTCTCTTTCTTTAGTTCATGAATCAAGAAATAAAAAGGACACATCCATCATGACCAGGGTGAAGGCTCCAAAGAGAATTTGGAAGATGATGATGATGAAGATAATGATGATGATGATGATGATGATGTTTATACGCCTTTGCTATGTACAGAACTCCTTGTGTAATGCAGTAGAATAACATGGTGGAAGGACACTGGGCTGGGGATTTGGCTCGGTGATAGAGTGCTTGCCTAGCATGCACCAGGCCCTGGATTCAATCTCCACAAAAACAAAAATGAAAAAACAGAAGAAAGAACGCAGTGAAGGATGGAAGATGATAGATGAAAGGAAATTAATGAGATTGTCAAATAATGAAATTTAATGATGTTAGTTGGAAATGCCAGAGATATCAGGTTATACAAACAGAAGGTTTATTTTGGCTTACGGTTTTAGGGGTTTCAGTCCATGACCTGTTGATCCCACTACTTTGGGCCTGTGGCAGTGCCTCCAGGAAGGAGGCCAAAGTGAGAAAGGGGAAGCGGCTGGGGTCCCACTTACCCACGGAGGGCATGGCCCCAGTGACCGAAGACTCCCTGCTGGCCCACCTCTTCATGTTTCTACAGCCTCCCAACAGCTGCTTTCTGGGGAACAAGTCCTTCCTTATGCATGGCCTTTGGGAAACACTTAAGATTCAAACTACAGCATGAATTCAGGATGAATCAGTCAACATCTAACTTCTCCTTCCTCCTGTTTGAGTCAAACAGAACTATATTTGAATTCTAGTGTACTGATTATTAACCCTGTGACCCTGGACATGTTTTCTAAACCTTTCCAGCACAGATTTATTATCTGCAGAATGGAAAAAGGAACACTTAGTTCACAACACTGTGATGAGGGTTAAATAAAATATATGCAGAAGTAATTTGCAAACTGCAAAGTGGTGTGCACAAATGAGATCTCACATATTAGCTGATCATATTACTCAATAGTTAGATAAACTGTATGCAAACAACTATGCTTAGCAGTAGAAGAGTTTTATAGGGATGGTAAGGAAGTCCCTGGGGCAAGAGCTGAGTGAGTGAAGTGAGGCACTGGGGGCAGGGTCACTTAGAGTCCTTTAGGCCACTATCTGCAATAAAGGCTTTGGCTTTTACTCAGAATGAAGTGGGAAGGCAGTACAATATATTGGGCATGGGAGTGTCATGAAATAATATGTGTTTTAAGAGGATCACTGAGGCTGCTGGGTTTAGAATAAACTCTAGGGGAAGGAAGAGAGAGGGAAATTCCAGAGGTTTTTGCAATGATGTATGTAAAAGATGACCATGAGTCAGCCCCACCTGGCAGTGGGGGGTTGTTGAGAGTAGTTGGATTCTGGTAGTTTAAGGCCTCTCGACTGAGAGAGGGTGGTTAGGTATCCAAGTGAACCTATCAGGTACTAAGCTGAATATAGTAGTCTGGAGTTTGGGAGATGGGGCCAGGAAAGAAAGAAGTGATTTGGGAGTTGTGGGTGTGCAGATAGATGGCAAGGAGCTGCACTATAGCTGACAAGAATCCTGCTGTTGGTTTTTCCCAAGATTCTAATATAGGTCCAAGAAGTAGGAGCTCCTTGTTCCTTTCTTCTCCCTGTTCCTTCCATCTCTTTATTCTACCCCAGGGAGTCCTTGCTTAGGCAAAGCTCTGCCATTCACATCTTAGATGGCTGTGCTTTTCCAGTTTGTTCTTCTCTCTCAGTTTTCCAAATACAATGACTGCTGAACTTAGTTGGAATTTTGGTCCAAGCCACAGAGAAAATAATGAAGCTGAGGGATGTAGAAAGTGAACTCGTGACCCCAGCTTTGGGAGACTGGTGCATTCACCACGGAGAACCCAGAGATGGGAGTTTCACATAGCTGCCCACAGACTAGGTGTCAATCAATGCTACTCCCTTCAGCACAGCCCCTGTCATAAGTACAGGTTTATGTCCTCGTACATCCTGGTGACCAAATGTCTGTTGTTTTTAGAGAGGACACAGGAGAACTAGGAGAACTGCTCTTTGCCTTTAAGTAGTATATCCTTTAGTGGGGGAAGTCAGTGTTTATTCATGAGAAACCACAATTTGTATTCAGAAGAAAAGAATTAGAAAATGGGTGGATGGAGGAGTTGCTAAGGAAAAATTACTTCTAATTTTCCATCAAGTTTCAGATTGGATGTCACACCATCTGCAAAGTCTTCATTGATTTCCCCATAAGAATGATCAATGAATGCACAATGGTCCAGAGGATAGCAACCCTTATTATTTTTATATAAATAAGATTCATTCTATTACTGTGAAAATTCTTCCTTCTTTGTAAAAACAATCAGAAAATAAACATAAACCCCTCCAAAAACAACTTCACGGTCAGAGATGATCATGAGACTGTTCTTTGGTATTTTTGCTATGTATGTATTTAGTTTACAAAACCAAGAACATAAAGTACTTCTCTGAAAATGCTTTTCTCATTTGATAATAGAGCTGAAGAATTTTTATGTCCCTAGGTGTTTGCCCACAATGTTGTTGCGGTGCCTGCTTATGATCAATACCAGCCTCTAGTGGGCTGCTGGGATTGTAGTTTGCTTCCTTTATCCCTTTTCAGCATCCAGGACAGGTTGCTCTTGCAGCCACAGAATGTTAGAGAGCTCAAAGCATCTAGGCATCCTCTAGCTAGCATTCTGCTTTATGGGTGGGAAATTGGAGGTTTAGCAGGTTAAAAGCATTTACAAGTCACATGATCAGCAGCTACAGCTCAAGAATCCAAACCAAGGACTCCAAACCCAGTGTTCTTTCCCTACTGGAATTTGAATCAACCTAACTTGGCAGAGTCTACGTGCAATAAGAGAAGAGGGTATGCCAACAGGAGATGTTTGGTGAGGACAGGACAACAGAGGTCTCTTGTGGTTATTTTGGAACTTTCAGTTTTGCTTCAAACCCTGAGACCCCAGATTTTTACAGAGGGGTGAGCTGCAGTGTGGAGCGTGTGGAGGAGCAGCTTAGCTTTGGGAAAGGAACTCATGAGCTCAGGTTTGCAAAACCCACAGTTGTATAACAGCTCAGCTCTAGCCAACACCTGACTAGAGAGTGCTCCTAGGAGAGCATGTGGCTGTCTAGAGTCTCAATTCCGGTTTCACATCACATCTGAAGGGTCTTGTCCTCAACATGGAGCTCCATGAAATCGAAGAACATTTTGACTTTGCTAATGGTCAGGGTGATTTTATGTTTGGACTTTGACAAGTCAGAATGTCTCTGCCTCCCTCCAACCACTCTCCATGCCTGCTTGCTGTGGAGGGAGAAGGGCGTGCTTGGAAAGCTTCAGACCACACTTGAAGGATGTTGGGAGGTCAAGCCCTCTGTGGAAATGCCACACCAGCTTCCAAGCGTTCACCCAAAATCAACCTGGCCAATGCCACTCCTTGCCTACCACCTTTCCATGACCTCAGGATAAAGTCCTTGTCCATACTTAAGCATGGCATGCAAAAGCCTGGCCTTTGCTGGCTCTGGCTCTTTCAGCAACACACCTTTCCTGTAGGTTCTGGAACAAAGCCACCATACATTTTTGTCTCTGCTCCTTCCTAGCTAATCCCCCTTCTTCTTTTATCCCTGGATTATCTCACTTAGGTGGCTTTGGTGTACCTTCCCTTCATTTACGTGACTCTAAATTTCGGTGCATGGAGCTCTGCATATATATGGGTTCTGCATCTGTGGATTTATCCAACCATAGATTTAAAATATTTTAAAAGATGCATCCATATTGCACATGTACATATTTTTTCTTGACATTATTTCTAACAGAGTATGGTACAATAATTATATCATGTTCATATTGTTTTAAGTATTGTAACTAATCTAGAGATGACAAAGTATGTGTTGATTATATGCAAATACTGCATCATTTTCTAAGGAAAATTCTTGAACTTTGGTATCAATGGTGCTGGTGGCCTGGAGGATGTATCTTGGAGCCAATTTCCCATCAACAGCATGGACTGTAATCCATGATGTATTTGGCAATATTCCTGACAATATTCGGTCAAGTGATTGACCTTTATCTTTCATCGTGTAGTTCCATTAAGGATCAAAGTTATTTCACCTGGTGGCACGTCTCAGATCACTGGGCACCTGCTAAACATGCAGCATTATGAAGTGGGGAGCATTAATTTACTTAGAAAGGATCCCATTTCTTGTCTTTCCCAGTGGCAGGTTATTTGGATGGCAGTGATGGCTTCTTCTAGCCCTGCTGTTAGGATATTTACTTAAATATTGGCAGTGATAAAATGGTGGGTAAGAAATTGCACATTCATCAAAAGTAGGCGGCCTGATAGAAGTGCATAAACAGGGTACTCATTTCAAAATTAAATTACCATATGTACACGGTTTGACTTGTCATTTATGTACTTGTATATTTATATACCCATCATCCTTAATCACCCACAAGAATGAATGAGTGCATTTAAGAACAAATGTTTGCAACATAAGCTAATGGTTAATTGGAAATTTCTTCTTGGAGTGGAAAGCTGAGAGATAATACTGGAGAAGACAAAACCTTTTTAAAGGAACAGCAAGTTCACTAGGCTACAGTTTGATTTTACCTTAATCTAAAAGAAATTCTTAGTGAGATACCTTGAAATTATTCTTTTTAAAGCATGCTATGCTCAGGACCAAGAGCTAACTCAGTTTATCAGAAGGACCACTGAATTTAGCATCAGGAAACCTGGACTCAACTCCCCCTTTTTCTGGTTGTGTGACCCTAAGAAATTCATGTGGTTCTTCTGAGTCTTTGTTTTCCTCTTCTTTAATATGAGAAAAACACTGCAATCTTGCTACTGGGCTGGAAAAACACAAAATTCATGAAAATGTGTTGAAGAGCTAAATAAATCCCAATTGCACTAATATGATATTTTCTAGTCACACATGCATCTTATAAAAACCAGAATCATTGAGTCCAGAAATACTACTACTTACTATGAGGACCACAGCATTACAACAATGCCTGGTGCCTCATGAAAGCTCTTTGCAGTAGCTACTGTAATTTCCTTCTTTTTCACATAAAGCATTGGCCATTCAGAAAGGTGAAGTGACTTGCTTAAGATCATACCGCTAGGAACTGCAAGGCTGGGGATTTGAACCCCAGCATGGACCCCTGAGTCCAAACATCAGCAATTACACTCTGCTTTCTTTCTAATAAGAATAATAGAATTGGCTGACAGTGGGATAGTACTCTGTTCCTTTCATAGTGATAACCTTACTTTATCCCTGCAGCAGTCCTGCAAGATGGAAGTCATTGTCCTTATTTTTACAGATGTGAAACTTGGGTCAAAAGGATTAAGGGATTTGCCCAAAGTCATTCTGCTCCAGAATAACAAATGCAGACGGTTGTCCTGTCCTGATGGTGACTAAGAATTCCTCCCATCCTGTGTCGGGCTCTGCTCTGCCTGCCTTGACACTCTCCCACTGAAGAAGCCTTCTGGGAAGACCCTGATGCAGTTTCGGTGGGTTTGGACTCATTTTGAGAGCTCTCTCTTCTCTGTCATTCAATGCAACGCTTTGCATGAAACCAGTTCTTTGCACCACACTTGTGTGGTTCTGCAGAGTTCAGAGTGAGCTGCAGGGGACTTCCAGCCCAGATGTCACCGGCCTGTGAGGAAGTCACCCTGGGAGGATAGCCCCAGGTGAACTCAACTTGTGATGTCAGGGTCACCTCTCCAAGTGCTGAGCTCGCCCCACATTCACCCTTCCTCTGGGGAAACACATGATCATCTTTAGAGCATGAGCTGGGTCATTGCTCTCTACAGATTTTCAGAGTGCACCCTCCCTCCTGTTGTTGGAGTTTTGTGCACTCCACACCTGGCCTTGATTACGTCACCTACGCTCCTCTGTCTCTGTTATGCCGTCTCTCCCCGGGCTGTCAGAGCACCCTGCTCCTTCATCTAGCATCCCCGTCTCTAACAGCCTGGCTGCCAACGCCTCAGTCAGGCGTGGACCTCCTCACAAAACCTTCCACATGCCATTCCGGTGCCCTGGTCTGGTCTCCCATCACACTAATCTGTCTTTTCATTGTATCTAATAAAATTAGCCTTGACCTTCCCTGTTTGATTTTCTGTCTTCTGTGCAATGCTATGAGCTATTCGAGAGCAGTAGTTTCCCAGTGTCCACTCCAATCACAGCATGTAGTAGGTGCTCAATGCACAGCTGTTGATTAACTGCTAATCTCCATCCCCGAAGTCACCAAATATTTTGAAAGGATCACTTTATCCACACCCGTCTTACAGACTGTGAGTTTCTTGCTGCGTATTGTTGACCACACTTTATTCCACAGAGGAAGCACCCAGTGAATGAGAAACCAACCAGAATTTCAAGTGTTTCATCCTGCCCTCAGCCTGTCCACAGCCTGCCTCTGAAATGCATCCATCCTTGAATTTGCTCTGTGTTCCTCTGTGTTTCTAATATTTTTGTTAACGACCTACGCATGTTCGCACTTGCGAACGGTGCTTACTCTCACTTGTCCTGTGTTTTGTGTACTCACATCCTTCCACGAATGACAATGTAAGTGTAAACATAAATGGGTACAATTGTTTTTGTAGCATTATAACTTCCACCAATGTCTTTTTGTATTTCAAAAGTTATACATTAATCAATGATAAACACCCATATTTAATAAGCTCCTAAAAAGTGCCCTTGTATAGGTGGATGCCTTACTTACAGTTCACACTGATTTTTCAACAACCACATGAAGTAAGCACTAGGGAAACTGAGGCTTCGTAAAGCTAAAAGCTTTATCTTATCCAGGTGGTAAGTGACAAACACAGAATTTAAATACAGGGCCTATGGTTTCGACCATCTCCACCTCTGCACTGTGGACCAGAAACAATGAGAATATAAAGCCCACCTGGAATTCCAGCCCACTGCCCAGAGGCAGCTGCTGGCACTTTGGTAAACCACCTTCCAGGTTGTGGGAGCAGCCCCTCGAGGGCACCCAGGGATCCCCACCTCATGCTGCCCAGCTGTGGACTGGAATTAGTGCCTCGCTTCCAGTTAGCAGAATAAAGCAGAGCTTATTGGCTGTACCTTCTGAGATTAGTTTATAAAAGTGCCACATCTTCTGACTTGGGCCTCTCTTTCTCTTTCTCCTAGTTCATTTACTCTGGAGAAGGAAAGTACCAGATGGGAACAGAGCTCCTGGGAAACCCATGTGGGAGGATGGGTGTCTCTGATCCACAGTGGTGAACGGCTAAGAATGGCCAGCAGCCACGTGGTTTATGGTGAAGGACCCAGTCCACATACTGATTCTGCCTGTGTGAGAGAGGGCGGTGGAGGCCTGGCCAAGTTGCCTGGATTCCTGGCAGAGTCTGCAAGGGAGTAAAGGCTTGTGTCCTCAGCACTAATGTGGGGAGTCATCTGATGCATAGGAACAGGTAAATAATAAGTGCATCAATGTGTACATATCAATATTGATATCAACGCTCAATTCTTCATGTTTTTCTGTTTATTATAGATCAAAATTGAATTTTATTGACCGAAGAAATCATGCTGGGGTTTGACAGTCTTTAAAAAAATCCTTCATAAAATCATGAGATAGAACCACATATAAAATTGCACAAAGCATAACTGTGCAGATGAAAAAACTAAAAACAAATGCCATGGTTTCAATCTCATTATGTTTTATTTTTTAAATGAAACAAACCTGCAGAGGATATGTAAAATAACTATTATTTCATCTTCAAAGAGAAGATGAAAGGAAAACTAAATAGATGTCTCATTTTGGGATATTTATGAATTAGTCTCTAAATTAGTAAGAAATATTGCCATGTACTTTTCCTTAGCAGACCAGAGAGGAAATTCTTACTCAAAGTTAGTCATCAGGAGGAAATGTAGAAATGATGCCTTCGTGAAACATGTGTCTGTGGGACAGAGGGAGGTCCCAGCACAAAGCTGGTGAATGGATGGATGGGACTGGAATTAAGGTGGATCCAGTCCCCACCTGGGGCTTGGAAGAATGAAAGTTGAGCTAGCTGTTTACTTTATCAGAGCTTTTGTTTCCTCATCTTTAGATGAGGGACACACTCATTAAGTCACGCGGTTTAAAGTAAATGCTTTGTTTAATCCAGGTCCCGCTCAGCGCAAAGCAAGCCCTCAGTGTGTCTGCGACCAGTGAGGAGCCATTTTTTTCCAGGGCACCATAAAATGTAGACTTATCCCTACATTAAGATGAATTCAGCTGCTATAAACACTGATGTGGCTGTGTTACTGTAGTGTGCTGATTTTAAGTCTTTTGGGTATAAACTTAGGGGTGGGATAACTGGGTCAAAAGGTGGGTCCATTCCAAGTTTTCTGAGGAATCTCCACCCTGCTTTCCAGAGTGGCTGCACCAATTTGCAACTCCATTAGCAATGCGAAAGTGTACCTTTTTCCCCCCAACAGTTATCATTGTTTGTGTTCTTGATAATAGCCATTCTAATTGGAGTGAGATGAAATGGTAGAGTTGTTTTAATTT
Organism: Glaucomys volans; assembly: GCA_020662805.1. Classification (NCBI taxonomy): domain Eukaryota; kingdom Metazoa; phylum Chordata; class Mammalia; order Rodentia; family Sciuridae; genus Glaucomys; species Glaucomys volans. Next base: position 476,711 of record JAJEJO010000520.1, on the reverse strand, counting down.
GCATTTCTCTAATTACTAGAGATGTTGAACACTTTTTCATGTATTTATTGATCGCCTGTACATCTTCTTCTGTAAAGTGTCTGTCCAGATCCTTGGTCCATTTATTGATTGGATTCTTTGTATTTTGTATTCTAATATCATTTTTACTGTTTACTTAATTTTTAACAAATTTTAATGATAGGGAAATGCACAACATGAGAGTGACTGCCTGGCCCCTCTTCTCTCGTCTTAGCCACTGTTAAGCATACTTCTAGTAAATACGCTCATGTGGCTGTGTGGTCCTCACCATGGTCCATGTCCACAACTCTTTCATCTTGCAAAACTGAAACTCTTCTCCTTCCCCCAGCCCCTGGAAACCACCATTCTGCTTTCTGTCCCCATGCATTTGACCACATGATGAATTTGCCTACTACTCTGTGTCTTGAGTAAGTGGGTCTCACAGTTTGTGTCTTTTTGCAACTGGCTGATTTCACTCAGTGATAACATCCCTGAGCTTTATCAGGGAGGTAGCCAATGTCAGAATTCCTTCCCTTTTCAAGCTTAGCTGGATGAGTTTCCACTGTGTGCATCTACATCGCACTTTACATATCCATCGATATCCATCCATGGAAATGGATTGCTCCCATCTTTCATCTATTGAGAATAGTGCTGCTGTGAACGTGGGTGTGTGAACCTTTCTCTGAGCCTCTCCTTTCAATTCTTTTGCATGGACACTGGGAAGTAGAAATGTTGAATCAGATGATCATTCTATTTTTAAATTTTGAGGAATTGCTGCCATCCTGTATTCCACAGGAGCTTTACCATTTCACATCCCCACCAGCAGCGAGCAAGAATCCCAGTTGCTCCACATCCTTGCCAAGGCTTATTCTATTCTGATCAAAAAGTTAAGAAATAAATAAATAGTCATCCTACTAGGTGAGAAGTGGTGGTATTTCATTGTGATCTGTAAGTAGGGGTTATTTTTAAATAATATATTTATTTTTATTAAATGAAAAATGCTTGATAAAATATTTTTAAAAAATAGTTTTAAAAGCATCAGGAAGAAAGCAAAAATGGACCCAAATTTCCACCAGCAAAACCTAACCAGCTGTAACTCGTGGTGGACATCACTACGTATAACCCTGTGCATGGAAAAGAGGGAAGAACGAGGCGTTATTTAGAGAGAAAAATAGCTAGATAATTAGAGATCATTCTGGGCATGTTTATTAAAATAAAGTCTTTGCTTAATGTCATTTGAATGTAACTAGAGAAAAGTTGAAGTGAAACTAAAGGAATTGCTGAAATTTATATTACGCTTCTCTTCCCGCCAGTAATATTATTTCCTCAAATATCCCTCTAAGGCTCTATAAAAACTTGAAGAGACCAAAAAAAGTTGGTGCCATTTTTTTCTCTTTACTTTGCATCTTTAAGCCTCGCAGGTTCTGTACCACTAATTAGCTTTCTACTATGAAAGCTGGGGTGACGCACACTCTTGCTACCTGCTCCCTTTTCCTTTCTTTTGTCTCCTGATTTTTGTTGCTTTTATAAATTTGAACACAAAATAACTGAAAACACTTTCTGGTTAACCTTAAAAAAATCACCCTTATGCTGTTGTCTCTGCTTATTCAAATGGATTTAGTCCTGACGGCTAGTTCTCGTAATAATAACTTCTTCACTCTAGAGATGGGCTTTTTTATTTTCAGCAAGTTCATCTTGTGTTTAGATTTTGCTTTCCTGTGTGTTTTCCAAATGGGCTCACATGTTCCCTGAACTCTTTTGTGTTTGAGAATGTCTTCAGTTTTGATATTCTTAGACTACATAATCCTTTATCAGGGGCTTTATAGACACTACCATAATTTCTTCTGGGAAAAAAAAAAAAGAATGTGTAGAAATCAGAGGCCAGCTTTGTACCAGTCCCACTTTCTTCTTTTTTTTTTTTTAATCTGCATAAAAACATTCTCTCTAATTCGTAAGATGTGCTCTATGTCTTCAAGCAAATATCATTTTTCTAGTGTATGAATTTCCTTATGCTTTGAAGAGACAGTCTTTCCTAATATCAAAAAGAAACTTAAAGAATTGTATCTCTGAATGCTTCAATGCAAGTGGTCTTTATTTGAACCAACTTGGAAGTTCTTATTTATTACCATCTCCGATTGATTGATCTGGCCAATCTTTTTCTTCTTATTCCACGCACTACTTTATTGGCGCATTATAGTTGTACATATTGATGGGATTTGTTGTTACCTATTCATACATGCACACAATATAACAACGTGATTTGTCCATTATCACTCCCCAACACTCTCTGCCCCCACCAGCTCGCACCCCTTAATCCCTTTCCTCAAATGATCTCCCTTTGATTTTTAGGAGATCCACCCCAACTTTCTTTTCCATTCTCCTCTCTAACTTCCACATATGAGCCAAAACATATGACCCTTGACCTTTTGAATCTGGATTATTTCACTTAACATGATGGTCTCCAGTTCCATCCATTTTCCTGCAAATGGCATAATTGGTTCTTTCCCTTTGCTTTCATTCTGATGTGCTAAAGCCTTTTCTCTATTGAGCTGTTTGGATTTTCAGTCACGCCTAGACTCTTCTTTGCTGGCTGACATGTATTTATTTGATCTGTAGAGATGTTGCTTTGGCCTTGGTGGTCTTCCTTTTCATCCCGGCTCATTGCTTTATCATTTCATTTTTGAGTCTTGTAAAAACTCCATATTGAGTTTTTTTTTTTATTGTTTTTTTGCAGATTGTGTTTCCTTTCTCTTAGTTCCAGAAGGTTTGCATAGTTGAAATGCCATTGCCTTTCTTTTTCTCATGCTTAGCTTAGATAACACTGCCCAGGTGTTCTCTTCGCTCTGATCCAATGTGGAAGATACATTATCTTCCCTTTTCTGCCTTGCCTTTGATCAAGTAGTCTGGTCTTATTGCTTTTAGTTAAACTTATTGGATTGGATGCTTCTGAACATCCCTCTGAACACTGAGTGCATAGGATCAGTGAGAGCTCAGCTTTGGCTGCAGACTAACCCCACACTGGATTTCCTCTAAGATCCACAAACTGTCTCATGTCAGATCCACTGCCAGTCATTCAACTGCACCTCATGGCAATGCCACCTAGTCAACATGGCAGTAGGAAAGGCTGGTCCCTGCTGACCCTGGCCTTTCTGTGGCAGTCCACTGTGCCTCCTGGAGTTTCACTACAACTTCCACAATGCTTCTTTAAAAATAACTGTTGCTGGGCGTGGTGGTGCACGCCTGTAATCCCAGTGGTTCGGGAGGCTGAGGCAGGAAGATCAGGGGTTCAAAGCCAGCCTCAGCATGGGCAACGTGCTAAGCAATTCAGTGAGACCCTGTCTCTAAATAAAATACGAAATAGGGGATGTGGCTCAGTGGACAAGTACCCCTGAGTACAATCCCTGGTTCAAAAAAAAAAAGAACAAAAAGAAAAAAACAAAAAACTGTCGTCTAATGACTCTCCCTGCTCAACATCTTCCAAAGACTCCTATCCCACCCTCAAAGCCAAAGTCCTCCAGAGCTTCCCAAGTCCTTCCTTTGATGTCCAGTGGGACCATTCTCCTGTCCCTTGACTCACTTGGCTTGTCACACTGGCTTCCTTGCGGATGCTCAAACACACCAGGCTCACGCTGCTCCCAGGACTTCCCCACTATGGCTGCCCTGCCTGGAACACACTCCCAAATAGCCATGAGCTTCCTCCCTCGAACCCCTGGGCCTTAGCTTAGAGGTTGGCATTTCAGGGGGATCTTTGCTGTTATTTCATCTAGCAGGTGACCTGGCACCTTCCATCCCCTCCTCCAATGCTTACATTATATCATCAGAAATAAATCCCACAGGGATTTCTGCCTGCTCTGTCCCAGGGCTTTCAGGTGCCTAGAATGGTGCTTGACACGGAACAGGCCCTTGCTTATTTGCTGAGTGCATGCTGGCTGGGTGAAGGAATGCCACAGGGCCTCCTCGCCTCACCTGCTCCTCCTTGTCCTTGTTCTTGTATTTGGCTGTCTCCTGATGCACCCCACTACTCCCATCTGCTCTTTTTCAAAGTGGAGGACATCCTCAAGATACCAAGGTTAAGCTTGGTATCAGGTATCTGTGGGCCAGAATCTTCTGTTCTTTTCCTTACCTGCCATTTTTTTTGGAATTCCTTGGATAAGATTATAGCTTTTTTCTTACTAAGTAGTTCCTGGTCAATTTTTGGCTTGCTATTTTTTCCTAATTTGTGTTTGTTTTATTATGCACCTGGGGAGAGGACTTCTATTATCCAATTATCTATTATTTGTTTTTCCCTCTTTTATCCATTATTTGCTTTAAATTTATGTGCCTCCTGCATTACAGCCCATAGTAATCCAAACAATACTGTAAGGGGTGGGAGGCCCAGGTTACAACTCGTGGGAGGGGTGTGGCTTCTTTCTTCTTCTATACCAGATCTTACCGTCTATTCCAAGCCTCCATTGCTCTGGCAGCTGCAGCAATCCTGGATACTTTCAGATCCTTCCTCTTTCCCAGGTAAGGTCTTTTTTTTTTGTAAAGGTGGAGGTGTCTTGTGGTGCTGAAGTTTTGGGCGACTGGGACACAGGCATCTGTTGTGACCATCACCTCTCCTCAGTGACAGCAGCTGAGCCATCCTTGCTCTTACTTGGTCTCCCCCTGTCAGCCCACCCCAAGCTTGCTTGATGCCCCTTGTCCCCCTCACAAGGTCCTTCAGGTCCATTGGCTCTTGGCTGCTCCTGGCTGCTTGCAGACATTTCTTCTTCTCTGGCACCATGCTAAGTGTCTAGGAACTTGCCACTTTCTCAAGAAAGGAAGGTGCCAGGCACAGGTTCCTCTGTTGCAGAAGCCCAGATCTATGGGGCTCCGTTAGTCTTCACCTGACCCTCAGGCCTCTTTTCAAGGCTTGCTCTCCATTGTTGCACCCCATGGAAGCATTACCTAATTTCAGGAGTGAGAGGAAACCAGAATCTTTGTGAAGTACTGTGTATTTTCTACATCTGGAAGCAATATTTAAATTCTTGGAGATTAAAGGATCTTTTCTCATTTCTGTGATATTTTCTCTTCTCTGAATCATTTGATGCTACTGTGTCTAATCATTAGAATGTGAGGAAACATTGGAACTATTGGGAAATATCAGGAAAACCACCTGACTTGACATGTAAAAACACCACTTGCAAGTGAGCTTCTAACATACCCTAGAAACTGTACATCACATCGATAGTGATCTGGGCACCCTGCAAAATCAGTACTGCTCCTCCCATTGTAGAGCTAGGAAACCTGAGCCCAGTGAGGTCTGAGAAGAGTCTCACTGTTGAATATTTGAGCAGATTTTATTGAGCATAATTAGAAAGCAGGAGAGGAATGGGTCTAGACCAAGGGAATCTGCAGGACCTGCCCTCAGGGACACCCACGGAGCACCTTTGTGAAGCTCAAATAACATCCTCCCGTTCCTGACAATTTTGTTTTCTACCACTGAGTCCACCATGGAATGAGGAGATAGTGTGTTCTCACCTTTGGAGGTACACAGCCCCTTTTGGGTCACCATGAAAGCAGCATGGACACTGGATGGGAACCACCTGGTTCTCATCTTGGACCTGCTCACCTCTGAAGCTCAGAACCTCAGTTTCCTTGACTCAACTCAGTGGGCGAATAAGCCTATCTGTTTGGCAGTGTGGTAAAGAGGATATAGGGAAATTGTTGGGGAAGATGGAGCACAAAGAAATGCTCCCGGTCTGCCTTAGAGGTAGGGGTTACTTGGCAGAGTGCAGCCCATTCAAAGGGAACAGTCTTTTCCATATTCGCTGTCTTATCTGCCGCCATGTGTAAGCAGGCGAAGCCTCTCTCTACTGGCCAGTCAGTCACATCACCACCATTTCTCAGTCAGTTTCTGAGAAGCAGGTTGGGCATACTGGTCTTCAGTGGGTTCCAGTGGGTTTCTGCCACAGAAAACCAATCATTCCAGAATGCAGAGTAGACTTCACTTATACTTGAGCCTGAGTCATAAGGCATGAGTGAGTTTGGCTGAGTAATCCTGTTCTGTTTTGGGGGTAGGGGTGACCGGGGAGTACTGACCACTAGTAATAAGACTCTGGCTTTGCTCCTATTATTCCTCTTGTGTGTTGCAAGCTGGTAAAAAAATAAATAAATCTGGTAAGGAGAAGAACTAAATGGGATGGGAATGCCTAGCAACAGTAAACCTGAGCGGAGTCTCCATGCAGTTGGCAAATCAACAGCTCTCAGGAATTGGGGCTCCTTCTTCCATTTTCCCCAATCTGGGTAGATTCTAGGAATCACAGCTCCTAAACTCTTTGAAGACATTAGTTCATTAGTCTTTCCAACAACTCCGTGAGTGATGTTTTCTTATTATTCCATTTTATGGATGAAGAAATAGAGCATAGGCAGGTTAAAAGAACTTGCTTAAATTGGTATTAGACGGCAAGTGGCAGAGCTGGGATTTGAACCTGGGAAGTACCGAGCCTTCAAGTTAACTTTCAGGCTGTTCTTAATATGAATATACCTTACTCAAGTTTGTTTCTTTTTGAACTTGTTTTTCTCTTGGCTTGTGGTTGTCTTCCCTAAGCTGCATGACTGCCCCTCAAAAATGGGACCTCACAGACCTGACCCAGGGTCCTCAGATGAGTCGTGGAGAGCCCGCTTCTGGGACACTCTGTAAAAGCTGAGATGTTGAGTGAAAACTAAACTGGCACTTTGAAAGGTTCTGCAAAGAGGATTTACTAAAATTATTAGTAATACTTTCACACCTTTGGTGTCTTGCTCTGTGAACAAGTTTTCAGCCAGACTGGGAAGAATGGAGAGGGACAGGCCACCAAGATTTTAGTACTTTGGATATTTCCTTTCGGACCCTTTAAAATAAGAGCTACCTGGAATTGGACAAGGGCAGAGAAAGGTGTCCACTGCCTTCTGGTTCAAGATGGTAGCTGGCTGGTGCCTCCAAAGCTGAGCTGTTCAAACTTTGGACAAGGTAGAAAGATACAACTGGTGGTTCCAACCTTGGGACAGACTCTGGAGTGAGTCATAATAATGACAGAGTGGATGATCTGGATGGAGGAAAACCTGCCTCCCTTCCAGGACCGGATACACTCTGCAGATAGCACGCTCCCTGAAGCTCAGCAGGCTCTTTAATCCTGCTCCTCTCCCTACTCAGACTCAGCCCCAGGTTCTGCAGCAGCCATTTCTTTCCCCTGCTTCTGTGCTGTTCTCTGAAGCATTGTTTCTCCTCTTCTCCCATTTTCCTCAATCCAGGTGGATTCTAGGAATATCAGCAGATTACTGGGCAGAAGAGGTGCCCAGGAAGAGATTGTGGTGGCCACAGTGAGGTGAGTGACCCTGACAAAGCTCTGAAGGTTGCAGCTAAGGGTGAAGACTTGGGTCCTCTGCTTGCCTGGGACCGTGCTGCTCCTGCCTTGGATGGTCCCTAAGTACCAGAAACCAGGCAGAGGGCGGATGAGCAGGCGCCATGCTGAAAGCAGCAACATCCCAGGAGTAGGAGCTGGACTGGAATCCGTGAGCATAAGCTGTGGGCTGGAGAAGAGAATTGGACCTTGAGGGCTGCATGCTGCAAATCACTCTCTGGATTAACAGACACTGACACACTGACCTTGTCCTGTCCAAGGAGAAGCATAACAAACAACATCAACAAAGGGCAACACTAACAAAGGGCTGGTGAAAATGATGGAAGAAGGAATAGCTTCAATAAGGCAGAGCCATCTGAGAGGGATTTGCCTCGGGATCAGACAACTGTGTGGTGCTCTCACAAATTGCACGAAGGCTCGGTTCCTCTGAAGGTCAAGTGTGGAATGGAAAAAAGGCGAAGATGCCAGAGGGTGTCGATGGAATAAAGCAACAAGGATGACAGGGAATTGAGCTCCTGTTAGAGCAAGGAAGGGCAATACTGTGCCCCATGATGCTTTGTCACTGGCGTGGAGTGCTTACGTGGGGAAATATCCCAGAATTTAGCAAAAGGGGGCAAGGGTGACAGTAATGGAGAGTCCAGAGACAGTGGCAAGAACCTGGAGCACTGCGACTCAAGTAGGCCTTCCTGAGCTAGCGGGAAGCAAAGCTCACAGTGGACAGACAGCTCACCCCAACTTAGGAAAACCAAGGGTGAGCCTCACATCTGTGGGAACTGGTGGAAGTTTCAACTGAGATCACCCCAAAAACTTATCAATATCCAAAACAATGGTTGTTTCTGAAGATAAAATCAGCCTAGCTTAGTCTTCTTCCTAACACACTAAATGCTAAAAAACAATTCACCAGCATCCCTAAAGTTTGAAAAAGAAAATCCTATGTCCCAAGAATGTTTCATGGGCGTGCCAGTCACATACACATATGCAGTGAGCAGAATGGTGTCACCGGATATGCCAAAGAGAAAAGGTATGGCTCCCTACACACCCTCTTGAGAACAGAGTCTGTCTTCTTTAAGGCGGAGTCCAAGCCGAGCAGTGAAATACGGGAACCCAGAGCTAGAGGACCACCACCTAGATGGATCAGCAGGAGCAGTGACAGCTGAAAGGCAGGGATGAATCTTAAAGTCACTCCTATGGCTATAAAACGGAATTAAAGCCTGAAATGCATTCAGGAAGCAAGGTATTTCTAATGTCTAAAATAGAAATGTCATAACAAGAATCTGATTCCCAAAACTTCAAAGAATTAGTAACAAAGACAGGGAAATGCAAGAGATGAGGTGTGGAGAAGAAAAATAATGAGCCGAACTCACTGTCACACGGGGGATGCGTGGCTTTGATCTTTGTAATGTGCTTATAGGTTTTACTCTTCCTTAGGAGTACCTGTATTTTTAGTTTTTCTAACATGGATAAGTACTTACTTGGCTAATAAAGAAATAGTGAAAGTTGAAGAAAATTAAAAAAAAAAGAAATAAAACAGTGAATTTTAACTGAACCTTTTTAAAAAAATTATGAGTTTTATTCAGTAAGGAGTCATCTCTCTCTTAATTTTTTTTAATTATTAAATATTTTTGGTGCTGGGAATTGAACCCAGATACATTCTATTGCTGAGTTACATCCCTTATTTTGACATAGGGTCTCACTAAGTTGCCCAGACTAGCTTCAAACTTACAATCCTCCTGCCTCAGCCTCCTGAGATGCTGAGATTACAGGGATATGCCATCCTACCTGGTTTTTCTCTTTATTTTCAAAATCATTTCTATGGGAAAATGGCAGGCAGAGGGAGGCTCCGAGGTGCAAGGGAACCTTCAAGGTGGCCACTGTCACTGGCAATGGTGAGACTTCACTCTCTCCCATCTTTTGAGATAGAGAAGGGAGGAAGAGATGTCCCACGGGCTGGACTCAAAGTTCTTCATGGATTTACAAGGTGCAAGACAATGACCTCTGTGTGACCTAGGAACACCCTACAACATTGAGGGTTTGCTGCAGGAGAGGTGAGGGTGTCTTTGTGGTGAACCTGTAACCTTGAGGGAGGAGCCGCACCCCATAAAATCCAGGGTTCGCTTGTACTGAGAAAGCCGAGCGTGTCTCACAGTTTCTCTGGAGCAGGGTAAGTGAGCGACCTCAGGTATTGCAGTTTACCTTGCTTGGATTCTGCTCTGTCACCTGGAAAGTGTGGGTAATAGACTCATCTCACAGGTCTCTTAGAGGGTTCTACGCCATCAGGGGCACAAAGCATCTGATACAGAAAGGAACGGTAGGTGCTCAGTCAAGGTGGCACCTTTCCCTTCCTGGCCCAGTGAGGTTCCTGTCAATCTAAACTTTGAGGGAAAGACCAACGATCTGCTGCCAATGGATGGTTGTCTGGAGGGCTCCTGCGTGCCTCTGGAGAGGAGGGCAGGGGCTCCAAGGGGAGAAAGGCTGATGTTGAGATAGGTCCTTGAGCCTCTCTCCTCTGCATTGCCTGGCAGATGTCATAGCCCACAGCCATTCCCACCCTTGCACAGTCTCTTGGCCCAATTCCAAAGTGCCCGTGGCATACAATGGGAGGAAGAATCCCCTTCCCCACTCGCATTCCCAGTGACAAGGGCTATTGCTCTTTGGTGACTGCCACTCATCAGGAAGGAAAGGTTACTCTCATTCATCCATTTTGGACACAGAATGAGGAGCACATGGGCTACTTATGGCTCCCTCTTCACTGGGTTGCATAAGCTTCTTAGGAAGGCTGCACTTCCCTAATTCACGCTGCTGCAGCCTAGAAAGGGAAACTCTTTTGATGAATCATTGACCAAGTCCAGGGCTTGGCCAACCTCAAGTTTTCAAAATCTCATCTGTGGCACCACATCCTTCAGGAAGTCCTCCTGGATCTCCCACTGCGCTGGATTATCAACTCAACACCACCCTCTCCTGTCTTCTACATCCTTCTTGCACAGGAGAAGCTAATCCAGAGGCCACATTCCCTAGGTTTGCCTTTGAAGACTGCAGAGAAGTCTTTATTCCCAGGGGCAGCTGTCAGAGCAGGTGTCAGGGCATACAGATGTCACCAGGAGCTTCCTTGTGTCTGTCCACTTGAGAATTGTGTGCTTTAGCCTGGCTTCCTGGATTCCAGCCCAACCGGGTTTCCCCACCAACTCAGCCCATAGGTGTGCATTGAATTCCCTGTATTGAGGCTGTTCTGCCCAAAACATGCGAAGTGACTACCATCTTTTGATTCCTATTTCAAAGCGCCAGGCTGACTTAAGCGCTCTCTTCTTGACAGTCTCTTAGCACCTTGTCCTTGTTATTGTCTAAGTCAAGAGTTTGAAAGTTCCGTCCATAGACTGTGGGGTAAAAGCAGAAACCCACTTTCTTCAGCTGTTGGCAGAAGCCAAAGTTCAGAAATAAAGAAAGAGAAAGAAAGGTCAAGACAGATGGGAAGGAAGAGGGTGTGTGAGCAGATCCAGAGCCCGGGCAGGGGGCACAATCAGGAGCATTTAGCAACCTTGTAGCAGGAGTAGAGCAAGCCGGGACGGAAACGACTGAAACCAAGAGTAGTAAAGTCAGAGGCTCTGATGAGTCATTTTAGTATCACAGGTTAACCGCTGAGTTATATGGTGACTCTCAGAATCATTGGCCTTTTTACTTCGTTTAGGATTTAACATCTACCAGTGGAAAACCAACTAAGTTTCCCCACCGCCTGCCACTCGACAACCACATTACGGTTTTGTAAAACTTGACTCTACTGGTATAAAGGAGGGTGGAAGGGATTTGGTAAAAGGCAACCCCCAACTGTTGGAGCTGCATGACACCAGGGACCTCCTTCTTTCAGCTGTCCTGGCCATTGCCACGCCTTCCTCTTAGAGATCTGGAGAGGTCAGTGGCTCATGTCAATTGCTTTTTGATAAAATACCACAAGCCCTCTAACCCATGACTTGATGAACTTTATCTGCAAAGAAGCTGACGGTAAATGTTCTCAGCTTTGTAGGCCAAAATAGTCTCTGTCCTGACTACTTCCCTCTGGCAGTGTAGAGAACAGCCGGGGACAGTATACAGTATATAGCGGGATGAACGTGGCTGTGTTCCCATTGAACTCTGTTTACAAAAATAGGGAAAAGGAATAGTGTTCCAACTCCATTCATTTGCTCTCTTTTTGTTAAAATTTCATTTAGAAGAATCTGGCTCACAGGCTGTACAGTTCACCATCTTCTGCCCTAAACAGCTCAACTTGGCTAAACTACTTCCTTATCCTAATCTATAAAAAGCCTCTACCCAGGCTCCGAGGAACTAAGCCATGGCAGGAAACTGTGGTGAACACCCCAGATGAATAATTCACAGAGGGAGGATCCCAAGCAGGCTCTAACTGCCCAGGATGCAGAAGGACCAGGGATGCATGTCTCTGGGATGCATGCTCCATGTTCTCTAAAGAAATCAAGGAAACCAACCCGGAACCTCAAAACAAACCAGCTAACCAACCAACAAACAAAACAACCCTCAGTCCTCATTTTCCTTTGTTCCTTGACTTTAGAAATTGGTCTTGATAAGGAATGGGGGAGGGGGATGCCCAGAGGGTGTGAAATTTTTGAACATCCTTTTACTGGACAAACTGAATACAGATGAAGGAGAGAGTTAATGTTTATTTAATATCCACTGCTCTGCAGGCTCCGTGGTAAGAGTTGGGCTTTCAGCTACATGGATGATGCTGGAGGAAACTGAGGCACGGGGAGGTGAAATAATTCCCAAAGGTCACGTGGGTGGAAGTGGTGAATCCAGAATTTGAGCACAGCTCTCCGTGCTCAAATTGACTGGCATGAGGCTGCTAGACCCTCCCTATGACTCCCACAGGAAGACTCAAAAAGAAGAGTGTGGTTTGCCCCCAAACCAGCAAATCCTTAACTTTAAAAACCTTGTCAGAGACCAGGGCTCACACAGACTGTGCCCTGTGGCACTCCCTCCCCATGAGGAGCCTCCCATGGTGGTGTTTGGTTATTTGTAAGTAATCATTGCAGACTGGAGCAAAGGATGAGTGATAATGCAGATGGTGACAATGAAGAGAAGGGAAAATGTGGCACAGCACAGCTTACTGTGACATTTCCACTGCAGGCACATGCCATGCAAATGGCCTCTGTGTGGAGCACTGTGGAGAAGCAGGAAATGGGGGTGCTGCCCTCAGAGCCTGCGCATTTGTTGTGGTTTGGATGCGAGGTGTCCCCCAAAAACTCACATGTGAGAATGCAGGAAGGTTCAGAGGAGAAATAATTCAATTAATCCCTCATGGGATTAATTGAAGTGGTGGAGTGTGGTTGGAGGAGGTGGGAATTGGGCGTGACTTTGGGGCATATATTTTGTATCTGGAGAGTGGAGTCTCTCTCTCTCTCTGCTTCCTGATGATGTGAGCTGCTCCCCTGCACCATCTCTCCCGCCATGATGTTCAGCCTCACCTTGAGCCCCAAGGAATGGAGTCAGCCTTCTATGGACTAAGACCTCTGAAATTGTGAGCCCTCAAATAAACCTTTCCTCCTCTATAATTGTGCTGGTCAGATCATTTAGTCACAGCAGTGAAAAAGCTGACTAATACAGAAATTGGTACCAAGAAGCGGGGTTGTTGCTGTGACTAATCTCACCATTTTTTCAGAAGATTGTACAGCTTTTTGGAATTAGTGGGAGGAATTATGAGATGTATAGCAGTGCAATCTGGAAATGCCTTAGATTGTTGTAGGCAGAGATTAATGGCCAATTCTGGTGGGAGGTCAGAAGACTAGAATGGCAGTAGGACTTTGGTCAGTGAAGACAGGGCTCAAGAGGATTCAGAAAAGGAGGACTCCATTGGAATTTGGAGGACAGGCCAGTCATGTTATGTTCTTGAGAAATTGTCTGCATTTTTGCCCATGTCCTGAGACTTTTTATGAGGCTGATTTTAGAAGCAATGGACTTCATAATCTGGCAGAAGAAAGGTCTAAGCAGCATAGCATTCAGGCAGTGGCATGGATATTGCTGGCGGTTTTTAGCTAAACCTATTGTGATAATCAGGAGCAGAAAGCAGAGCAAAAAGATTATAAATAGATGGATCTGAAAGGCCGGAGTAAAACTAGGGCTAAGGAAGTTGCAGTTGTTAAAGACATTACCGCCACTAAGGAATACTAAAGACTATGCCTAGAGATAATGAGAAAGATGGCCTGAGGGTATCTCAGGAGCTGGCAAGGACACACCCATTTTAAGCTCAAGGCAGTAAAGGTAAAAATTTTCTTGAGAAGAGACCAGTGGGACACCCTTCTTGCATGAGGGGGCCTAGGAATTTTTTTCAACATGCTCAGCCACCCAGACCCTCAGAGGTTGCTGCAGCAAGAGCCCCTAGAGACTTGGCCACTGTTCAAGATGGCGGCAGACTTTGGCATCAACCATCTGGGTGCTGGTTCTGTAGGAATGCAGGATGCTGGAGTTAGCGAGTCATGGAGGCTTCCACCAAGATTTCAAAGGGAGACCTTAGAGGCCAGGTAAAGAGCAGCAGGGTTGGAGTCCCTGTGGGCACCCCCTGGGAAGTCAGCATGTGGAGATGTGAGGAGGAAGCTGAAGCTGGAGTGGAGACTCCCAAGTTTAAAAAATGCCAGTTACATGGGACATCATCTTAGGAAAGCTGCAGGAATTGAGCAGAGAAAAGCCAACAGAAAGGCCACTTGGGCTGCAACAGACAAGGCCACAGGTGTAGAGCTACACAGCCCTTTGGAGAGAGCATCACGATGCCATGTGCCCCAGGTACTGGACGTGAAGCCTCAGGACCTGTTTGTCCAACTGGATCTCAGTCTTGTTGGGTCCCATCCCTTCTTTCAATGCCCCTATTTTTGTAAATGGAAACATTTACAAACTACATTACAAACATTTACAAACATTTACTATCCTACATGTAGGATATTTGTAATTTGCTTTTACTTTTATAGGAGCACACAATATGAGATTGCCTTGAGTTTCAGAGGAGACTTTGGACTTGAACTTTGAGCAATCTCGGAACTGTTGAGACTGTGGGGATTTGTGGAAATGGACAGAATTTATTTTGCATTATGAGATGGTTGTGAGCTTTTGGGCGCCAGGGCTGGAACGTTATGATTTGGATGTGAGGTGTACCCCAAAAGCTCACATGTGAGACAATGCAGGAAGGTTCAGAGGAGAAATGATTGGACTGTAACTGTCTTAACTCAATCATTGAATTAATCCCTGATGGCATTAATTGAAGTGGTAAGGTGTGGCTGGAGGAGATTGGAATTGGGGAATGGCTTTGGGGTATATATTTTGTATCTGGAGAGTGGAGTGTCTCTTGTCTTCCTAATGAAGTGAGCTGCTTTCCTCTGCTGTACTCTTTCGCAATGATGTTCTGCCTCACCTCAAGTCCCAAGGAATGGAGCCAGCCTTCTATGGACTAAGAGCCAACCTTCTATGGACTAAACCGTGAGCCCTCAAATAAATTTTCCTCCTCTGTAATTGTGCTGGTCATATCATTTAGTCACAGCAGCGAAAAAGCTAACTAAACAGTATTTGATGTTCAGTAAGTATGAATGAAGAATAGGAGAATGCAGAAAATACCTACCGCCCCCGCCCCCATCCGGGGATATATCTATGTGTGGATGGATGGATGGATGGAAAGGTGCATGGGTGGGTAGGTGAATGGGTGAATGGATGAATGGATGGATGGATGGAAAGGTGCATGGGTGGTTGGATGGGTGGATGGGTGGATGGATGGATGGGTGGATGGAGGTATGGATAGTTAGGTGGTAAGGAAGATACACTCAGATTAACAGGGTTGTAATCTGGTGCCTGACACAGAACCAGTACTGTCACCCTAAACAAATCACTTCACCTGTATGTACTTAAACTGCTTCTATGGAATGAGACATTGAGGCTGAATTTTCCCATGGTTTCTTTAAGTTCTGAAGTTTAAAGTCTGTCTTCATTGGCAATGAACCAGAGATGGGCCTTTCCTACCCACTGTCTTCTTCACCCTGCTTGCCAGGTTCAGGACCAGATTCTCTTTGCAGAAGGTCACCCAGGCAACGCCCATCTCAACTTGGAAGTACAACCTGACTTCCTCTGTCTTTCACCTCCTCACTGTGGATAAAGACCCCCCCCCCAATTCTGGTTGTCCGTGCTATCTGTGACACAGAGGCTGTGTCACAGAGGCTGAGCATCTTCCCACAGGACCTACTCTAAAGAGTGGGCAGAATCAGCCTGGTTGAGATAGCTCCCAGCAGAGGGTGCGGTCCCTGCCGTCCTTATATGTAGGAGTTGTATAGAGTCTGTTCCATCTCTCCAGCTAGCACTCTCTCTAATGTTCCCTCCCTCATTCTCCCAGAAAATTAAAACAATCTTATTATAAATGCAATACGTAGTTCTTATGGAAAAAGTAGAAAATTTCTGGGCACAGTAGCACATGCCCACAATCCCAGTAGCTCAGGAGGTTGAGGCAGGAGGATCTTGTGTTCAAAACCAGCCTCAGCAACTTAGTGAGGCCCTAAGCAACTCAGTGAGAACCTGTCTCTAAATAAAATAATTTTAAAAAGGGCTGGTGGTTCAGTGCTCCTTGGTTCAATCCCTGGAGAAAGGAAAGAGAGAGAGAGAGAGAGAAAGAGAGAGGGAAGGAAGGAAGGAAAGAAGGAAGAGAGGAAGGAAGGAAGGAAGGAAGGAAAAGGAAGGAAGGAAAAGAAAGAAAGAAGGAAGGAAAGAAAGAAAGAAAGAAAGAAGAAAGAAAGAAAGAAAGAAAGAAAGAAAGAAAGAAAGAAAGA